>CM037475.1:13746142-13825142 GCA_021014325.1 Plazaster borealis
TAGCAACCAACGCTAAATGCTAAATATTCAAAAATGCTCAAAAAATATCTCAAAGTCTCTCAGCCTCTTGAAAACCAATCAGATATATTTCCCGACAACTAAACTTAAGATTTCTTTTCAATTTTTCAGCAGGTCAGCCGTGTGGAATTTTCGATAATTATTTTACCCCAGAAGAAAAAACCCCAAAATGTGCTTTTTCACAAGCCGACTTGCTGCCAGTTTTCATCGAGGCACTGCTGTAATTCCCAGGCCAAATAGGACCAACTTTAACGCCTAAATTTATCAAATCTCCTCAAAAGTTGAAGCACAGAGCCCTCATGTTCTTGTAGATTGTTATAATTACACAGTCTATTAATTGCATGACCCCAGAACGTTATTTTTACCATGCCACAACCACGCAAACGTGCCGTGGTTGTGGCTTCATACATCCATTACAATGTGCATGGTTGTGGAGAGGAATTGGGCTTCATACGTCTGTTCGTGCGTGCAGGGTGCACCATACTAAATAAACTCACATAGCAACCAACGCTAAATGCTAAATATTCAAAAATGCTGAAAAAATATGTCAAAGTCTCACAGCCTCGTGAAAACCAATCAGATATATTTCCAGACAACTAAACTTAAGATTTCTTTTCATTTTTTCGGCAGGTCAGCCGTGTGGAATTTTCGATAATTTTGTTACCCCAGAAGAAAAAAAACCCAAAATGTGCTTTTTCACAAGCCGACTTGCTGCCAGTTTTCATCGAGGCACTGCTCTAATTCCCATGCCAAATAGGACCAACTTTAACGCCTAAATTTATCAAATCTCCTCAAAAGTTGAAGCACAGAGCCCTCATGTTCTTGTAGATTGTTATAATTACACAGTCTATTAATTGCATGACCCCCAGAACGTTATTTTTACCATGCCACAACCACGCAAACGTGCCGTGGTTGTGGCTTCATACATCCATTACAATGTGCATGGTTGTGGAAAGGAATTGGGCTTCATACGTCTGTTCGTGCGTGCAGGGTGCACCACACTAAATAAACTCACATAGCAACCAACGCTAAATGCTAAATATTCAAAAATGCTCAAAAAATATGTCAAAGTCTCACAGCCTCGTGAAAACCAATCAGATATATTTCCAGACAACTAAACTTAAGATTTCTTTTCAATTTTTCAGCAGGTCAGCCGTGTGGAATTTTCGATAATTTTTTTACCCCAGAAGAAAAAACCCCAAAATGTGCTTTTTCACAAGCCGACTTGCTGCCAGTTTTCATCGAGGCACTGCTCTAATTCCCATGCCAAATAGGACCAACTTTAACGCCTAAATTTATCAAATCTCCTCAAAAGTTGAAGCACAGAGCCCTCATGTTCTTGTAGATTGTTATAATTACACAGTCTATTAATTGCATGACCCCCAGAACGTTATTTTACCATGCCACAACCACGCAAACGTGCCGTGGTTGTGGCTTCATATATCCGTTGCAATGTGCATGGTTGTGGAAAGGAATTGGGCTTCATACGTCTGTTCGTGTGTGCAGGGTGCACCACACTAAATACACTCACATAGCAACCAACGCTAAATGCTAAATATTCAAAAATGCTCCAAAAATATTTCAAAGTCTCTCAGCCTCTTGAAAACAAATCAGATATATTTCCAGACAACTAAACTTAAGATTTCTTTTCAATTTTTCGGCAGGTCAGCCGTGTGGAATTTTCGATAATTTTTTTACCCCAGAAGAAAAACAACAACAAAATGTGCTACACTACGAAGCTTAGCCCACCTTGTTGAGCTGTAACAGGTAATGGCTCTCTTTTTAACATCGATCGGTCTTATAACACTCAGTTAACACTCACCATTACAGCCCACCATCCATACATGTCTTAAACGCGTAGTTTAAAGGTACGAGCAAGTCGTACCTCTTTGATCGCAAATTTTTTCACAATTTTTTTTTTGGCCATTTTTAAATCATCATATCTGGACGAAGGCTACTTCTAGAACCTATAAGGCTCCCCCGTGAGCCTTATAGGGGTCTAATATTTTGGCCCTCCTTAACGCTATACGTTTTTTGGTGGAGAGTACAAAGGAAACTTCAGTTATTGATGGCGAACGATCGTAAAACTTTCACCTATCAACGATGATTTCAAAAACGTATAGCGTTAAGGAGACCCAAAATATTAGACCCCTATAAATAAGGCTCACGGGGGAGCCTTATAGTTTCTAGAAGTAGACAAAGGCATCATTTGGTGAGCCCTGTTATATGTCACAAAAAATTCGCCAGATGTAAGGAACAAAGTGAGGGAGGTTGGAGTAGTACATTTGATGTTTATAAGTGGGAGAAATTTGCGATCAAAGAGGTACGACTTGCTCGTACTTACGCGTTTAAGACATGTATGGATGGTGGGCTGTAATGGTGAGTGTTATAAGACCGATGTTTCATGGTGTTAAAAGAGAGCCATTACAGCTCAACAAGGTGGGCTATACGAAGCTATGACGTACCGCGACTCCGTCTCAGAGGAGGCGCAGTGACAGCTCCGAGTGTACCTGAATTCTATATACTCCGTAAAAATTTTCTCGAGGGAAGGGGAAGTAAACAATCATTACGATAAACATGATTACAAAAAAACACGTTAGGCAGTAAGTTAGGCAGTAACTTGTAATTGTTGATACACTGACTCAGTACTCATTTCAACATTGGTAATTGCCAAAAAGACCTGTATCCAAACTTGATGTGACCCAATCACCGGCGGCGGAACCGGGGGGCCGAGGGGGCCGTTGCCCCCCCCCCACACTTTTGAAAATGTAGTCATTTTGCCCCCCCCCCCCCACTTTTAATCGAGCTTGAAACCAAATTATGGTTCACTGACAACTACCTTTTGTAACATTATACACACCTTTACATTTCTCAAAATAATTTTATTCATATAACAAAAAACAGCAAGTAATGCCAAACTTAGGCGAGTTGCCATCCCCGGACAATAGATTATAGTTAATAGTAATGGCCCACGATGCACATTTCACCAGTCCTGCAGTGCAGTGCGAGTCACCGCTGGTGCGAGTAGCACACACGAGACTAGCGATCGGGTGTCAAAAATATGCTGACTATAGCGGGCTGGTTCCGGAATCCCGGCTGCGCCACAACGTGTCTCCGTGCGTTATTCCCATTAGAAGCCGTTAGCATGCACCAGCCGCAGTTACAGCCTTAGCCGCAATGTAGTATCAGATGTGTTTTTTAAATGTAGTCTCCCATTTTAATAAGGCTCACCATATACATCTGATAATAACCCCGATGTCATCTTTATTAGGCCCCGAAAATATTTCTAGTTCAGTTAGTTAAGCAGTGGTAAAATAATGCGAAACGAGCCCACCCTCCCCCTGTTGACGCGTACACGACTGCATGATGTAATATTATATAAGGTATTTTGCAGACAATTTTTTTTCATTCCCAAGTAGCCCAGCGGACTACGCTAGTGCCTCTCGAGTGCAATGTTGCGCGATCGAGTAACTGTTATTTTGGGTTTTCTTCAAGTTTCTTTTTTTATCCCCCGAAACGAAAAATTATTTTTGTTAGGTGTTCGTGCAATACAAGCACGAACACCTCCTTGTTATTGTTCTGTTTTTTTTCTTTTTAGGTGTTCGTGCAATATGAGCACGAACACCTCTTGTTAGGTGTTCGTGCAATATGAGCACGAACACCTCTTGTTATTGTTCTGTTTTTTAGGTGTGAGTGCAATATGTGCACGAACACCTCTTGATTTTGTTCTGTTTTTAGGTGTTCGTGCAATTCAGCACGAACACCTCTTGTTATTGTTCTGTTTTTTTAGGTGTGAGTGCAATATGTGCACGAACACCTCTTGATTTTGTTCTGTTTTTTTTTTTAGGTGTTCGGCTAACGGCCGAAAACCTATTGTTATTGTACTGTTTTTTTTTCCGTGTCTTCTTCTTCCCACCGTACCTTCTCGGCAGGATTTCAGAAAAAGTATAACTCGTAGAGACATGAAACTTGTCATGTACTTAGACCTTTGTGTATAGACGAAACAGGAACATTTTCGGGATGATGACGTCATCGATGACGTCATAACATGAAAAATGAAAAATAACGAGAAATATTGTAAATCGTCATATCTAGAGAACCATAAATCATAAAGACGAGATCTTTACTTCATATGTAAGTTCAACATTCCTTTTACAACTCTTACACAGAATGTGACCCCATGTAACCTTTACTTCCGGTCGAAACCGGACGTTGAAGGTTATTTTTGAAGAAACGTTATATCTTATAAACTAAAGATGCTACACATTTAATCATTAAATCATTAAGGCCCTTGAACAGTTCTACAAATCTTTTATTAGGTGTGACCCCATATGACCTTTACTTCCGGTCGAAACCGGAAGTTGAATTTTCTTTCATAACGAAAACTCGTCATATCTCATGAACTATAAATGTTTGAGACTTAAAACTTACTAAGTAATTAGATCTTTGTGTTTAAATATAAATGTGTGTATTTCGGTTTGATGATGTCATCGATGACGTCATAACAATAAATCAACGTTTAATATTAAAAAAACATATTTAAAGAACCGTAATTGCTTCATGTAAGATATTTGCACCATATAAAAGCCCTTGCCGTCCTCTACAATTCACGTACAAAGTGTGACCCTATATGACCTTTACTTCCGGTCGAAAACGGAAGTTCAAATTTCATAATTCAAAAGTTCATATCTCATTAACTAAGAAGGTTGCAGTCTTGAAATTTACCACGTACTTAGATCTTAGTGTGTAGATGACACCCACATTTTTTCGGTATGATGACGTCATCAATGACGTCACAACATTTAATCAACGTTTAATATTTAAAAAAATCCATATCTGAAGAATTATTATTGCTACATACTTTTCATTTCACCAGCTATGCTAATTTCAACAGGTCTACCGAACACCCTGTTTTTGTGATGTCACAAAAACTGAATTTCTAGTTTCTTCTCCATCTTCTTCCACGGAACTCTTCTCTACAACATAACTCAAGATTGAAACTGAATTGAACCTTGAAACTCATCAGACATTTGAACCTTAATATAAAGACGGCACAATAGTATTGACGTAATGATGACGTCATCAGGTGTCGAATTACAAGGTTTTTAAAGTTGAAAAATGACCATTTGGTATTTGCTGTATCTCATTGAATATGAAAGCCAAGATGTTCATAATTGGGCATGTGATAGATCAAGACTGGGGCTACATTTCAAAAGTTAACGTTAAAATCGTATGACCTTTTCTTCAAGGTCATGCCCCTAGGTCAAAGTTTGCCTTTGTTTTTGTTCTTGAAAAACATCATTTTCGGGCTTATCTACGGCATAACTCAAGATTGAAATTGAATTTTACATTGAAACTCATCAGACATTTGAACCTAAATATCAAGACGACACAAACTTGATGATGTCATGATGACGTCATCAGGTATTGAATTACATTAAATCAAAGTTTAATATTTGAAAAAAATCATAACTCATGAACGACATGTTGGATTTTTACAATCTATACATCATCGGAAAGTTCGTTAAAGGTCCAACAGACGCTGCACAGAAAGTGACCCCATTTGACCTTGACGTCCGGTTCAACCCGGAAATTAAAAATTTCACAAAATTTGTATCTCAAAAACTATTTATCATTTCAGCATAATTTTTGCATCAAGTTGTAGAACGTTGAGCCTGCTCAAACTTTTGCCCAGAAATAACAACATTTTGACATTTACATCTTGTCTTATAACCACCGGCATTAAAGCGCACGTTTGTGTTGACCCACTTTGATAACGCGAGATAGTGTAATAGCACGTGTACAGATACGACTACATTGAACGTGTAGTTCGGTTTACATCAACTACATGTAGGAATACATTTAGCATCGCTGTTACCTTGTGTATTGCGCACCGCGGCATAAAGATAATCCATCTAATACTTGAAAAATTCGTAACTCCTGAACCACACATTGGATTTTTACAATCTATACATCATCTGAAAGGTCTATATAAAACCTAAAATACGCTACACTTATTGTGACCCCGTTTGACCCTGACTTCCGGTTGAAAACGGAAGTTGAAATTTAATGTTTCAAAATTCATAATTCCTGAACCACACAATGGATTTTTACAATCTATACATCATTGGACAAGTAAGTAACACTTAACAAACGATATACAGAATGTGACCCCAATTGACCTTTACTTCCTGTTCAAACCGGAAGATGAAATTTAATATTTGAAAAAATCAGAACTCCTGAACCACACATTGGATTTTTATCGTCTATACATCATCAAAAAGGGCTCCAAAGATTTAAGAAACGCTACACACTGTGACCTCATTTGACATTGACTTCCGGTGCAAAACGGAATTTGAAACTTTATAGTTGAAAAAATCATAACTTTTGAACCAAATATTGGATGTTTACAATCCATCCATCATCTAAAAGGTCTTCATAAACTAATCCCGCCTACACAAAATGTGACCCTACTTGACCTTGACCTCTGGTCCAAACTGGAAGTTGATGTATACGTTTTGTAAAATTCATAACTCTTGAACCAGGCATTGGATTGATAATGTTAAATGTCGTTACGTATTTAATCAGTCGCTCACCACGAACACCTTGTTTTTGTAGTAAACAAAAACTCAATATCTAGTTTTTTCTTCTCCATCTTCTTCTTCCGGGCAACTCTTCTCTACAGAATAACTCAACATTGAAATTAAATTGAACCTTGAAACTCATCAGACAATTGAACCTCAATATGATGACGGCACAGTTGTCATGACGTCATGATGACGTCACCAGGTGTCGAATTACAAGGTTTTTAAAGTTGAAAAATGACCATTTGGTATTTGCTGTATCTCATTGAATATGAAAGCTAAGATGTTCATAATTGGGCATGTGATAGATCAAGACTAGGGCTACATTTCAAAAGTTAACGTCAAAATCGTATGACCTTTTCTTCAAGGTCATGCCCCTAGGTCAAAGTTTGCCTTTGTTTTTGTTCTTGAAAAACATCATTTTCGGGCTTATCTACGACATAACTCAAGATTGAAATTGAATTTTACATTGAAACTCATCAGACATTTGAACCTAAATATCAAGACGACACAAACTTGATGATGTCATGATGACGTCATCAGGTATTGAATTACATTAAATCAAATTTTAATATTTGAAAAAATATCATAACTCATGAACGACATGTTGGATTTTTACAATCTATACATCATCGGAAAGTTCGTTAAAGGTCCAACAGACGCTACACAAAAAGTGACCCCATTTGACCTTGACATCCGGTTCAACCCGGAAATTAAAAATTTCATAAAATTTGTATCTCAAAAAACTATGTATCATTTCAGCATAATTTTTGCATCAGGTTGTAGAACGTTGAGCCTGCTCAAACTTTTGCCCAGAAATAACAACATTTTGACATTTACATCTTGTCTTATAACCACCCGCATTAAAGCGCACGTTTGTGTTGACCCACTTTGTTAACGCGAGATAGTGTAATAGCACGTGTACAGATACGGGTACATTGAACGTGTAGTTCGGTTTACATCAACTACACGTAGGAATACATTTAGCATCGCGGCATAAAGATAATCCATGTAATACTTGAACAATTCGTAACTCCTGAACCACACATTGGATTTTTACAATCTATACATCATCTGAAAGGTCTTTATAAAACCTAACATACGTTACACTTATTGTGACCCCGTTTGACCCTGACTTCCGGTTCAAAGCGGAAGTTGAAATTTAATGTTTCAAAATTCATAATTCCTGAACCACACAATGGATTTTTACAATCTATACATCATTGGACAAGTATGTAACAACTTAACAAACGATATACAGAATGTGACCCCAGTTGACCTTTACTTCCTGTTCAAACCGGAAGATGAAATTTAATACTTGAAAAAACAGAACTCCTGAACCACACATTGGATTTTTATCATCTATACATCATCACAAAGGGCTCCAAAGATTTAAGAAACGCTACACACTGTGACCTCATTTGACCTTGACTTCCGGTTCAAACCGGAAAGTGAAAGTTAATGTTTCAACAAATTGTTGGAGGTTTACAATCAATGCACCATCTAAAATGTCTTCATAAACTAAACGCGCTACACAAAATGTGACCCCTATTTGACCCTGACTTCCGGTCAAAACCGGAAGTTGATGTTAATTTGTTTTTGAAAAATTCATAACTCCTGGACCAGGCATTTGATTGATAAGGTATAATGACCTATTCATTCAATCACTCCCCACGAACACCTTGTTTTTGTCACATGACAAAAACTGAAAGTCTAGTTTTCTTCTTCATCTTCTTCCTCCTTCCACGGAACTCTTCTCTAAATCATAACTCAAGATTGAAATTGAATTGAACTTTGAAACTCATCAGACAATTGAACCTCAATATGAAGACGGCACCAACTTACTGACGTCACGATGACGTCATTAGGTGTCCAATTACAAGGTTTTTAAAGTTGAAAAATTATCATTTGCTATTCTCTGTATATCCTTGAATTTAGAAGCTACGATGTTAATTATCGGGCATCGGATTGATGAAGACTGGGGCAACATTTCAAAAGTTAACGCCAAAATCGTATGACCTTTACTTCCAGTCGTACCGGAAGGTCAAAGTTTGCCTTTGTTTGTTTTTCATAAAAAAATATATTTCGGGACATAACTCAAGATTAAAATGGAATTGAGCATTGCAACTCATCAGACAATTGAAACTCAATATCAAGACGGCACAAACTTGATGATGTCATGATGACGTCATCAGGTATTGAATTACAATAAATAAAAGTTTATTATCTGTAAAAAAAATCATAACTCATGAACCACATGTTGGATTTTTACAATCTACACATCATCGGATAGGTTGTTAAAAGTTCAACAAACGCTGCACAAAGCATGACCCAATTTGACCTTGACTTCCGGTTCAAACTGGAAGCTGAAAATTTCAAAAATTCAATTTCAATTCATATCTCAAAAACCACGTATTTGTTTATCATAATTTTTGCATCAGGTTATAGATTATTGAGCCTCCTCAAACTTTTGCACAGATATGACAACATTTTGATGTTTACATCTGGTCAAAACCGGACGTTAAAGCGCACGGTGACAACGCGTGATACGTGTACACGTGTGCTGAATTAGACTTGGTTCCAAGTCCGTGAACGTTTTTTTTGTCTACCGGTTTGCTTATACAGTTTTCCTAAAATAGCGCCCTCTTGTGGATCAACATTGACGTGACTCACGTTGACAACGCACGGCGGTGTGGACGGAGATTCTGTCCCCCCGGTGAATCTGTCCCCCCGGACAATTTTACCTGGTTTTTTAGGGTACAACGTCCCCCGAGACAATATCTCCTAGGATAAACTGTCTCTCGTTAGGTTATTCTGTCCGCCGTGCTCAACGGAGATTGTGTCCTCCATCGGAGAATATGTCCCCCAGGCACGAGCGTCCACCAACGGAACTAAATAAACTTGCTTTATTCACCTGGCTTTGCTGGTTTATAATAGAAGTATTATCTTATTGTTACTTATTTTAGTCAATAATTTTAAGCAAAGGAACATTTTTGTGTGTGGAGACTTTGAAAAGAAAAGTCTACTGACAACAATTCACTGAGTACGGCGCTGACGCCTGGGTCACTTTGCCCAAATTACGGACATTGCCCAGAATCCGGATAACTATGCATTTTTAGCGTTGGAATTTCCGATTTATTTTTCGTACGATGGATTTCCGTTTTTTTCATCATCGCCCATTCTCATGCTTGATTTTATATAGTTAAAAAGATTTCAAGTGTCGCACAGAGGCAAACAAGGGAACAAATGTGAGAGGGGGGGGGGGACAAATTCCCCTGGCGGACAGAAAACCCTGGGCGGGGGACACATTTCCCTAGGGGATTCTGTCCCCCCGGACCGCTGTGCGGCGGGACAGAATTCCCTGTGACAACGGCACGAATTATGTAGGCCCTACGAACACGATGTAGTGAGTGACAGTGTGTATAGTCTTGGTTCCAAGACGCTCCAGTTGAAAACTAATGTATGTACTGTACAGCTACATGTATGAATACATTTGGCGTGACTGTGCAATATACAAAGAAACAACGAGCGAAAAATTCAATATTTGAAAATGTCATGAACCACACGTTGGATATTTGCAATCCATACATCATCTGAAAGGTCTTAATACACTTAACACGCGCTACAAAAAGTGTGACCCTGTTTGACCTTGAATTCCGGTTCAAACAGGAAGTTTAAATTTAATATTTAAAAATATCTTTACTTCTGAACAACTCATTCGATTTTTACAATCTATTTATCATTGGGAAAGTATGTAACAACTTAAAAAACGATCTACAGAATGTGACCCCAATTGACCTTTACTTCCTGTTCAAACCGGAAGATGAAATTTAAAATTTGAAAAAAATCAGAACTCCTGAACCAAAAATTGGAATTTTATCATCTATACATCATCAGAAAGGGCTCCAAAGATTTATGAAACGCTACACACTGTGACCTTATTTGACCTTGACTTCCAGTTCAAACCGGAAAGTGAAAGTTAAAGATTCAACAAATCGTAACTTCTAAACAACACATTGGATTTTTACAATCTACACATTATTGGGAAAGTATGTAACAACTTAACAAACAATACACACAATGTGACCTCATTTGACCTTGACTTCCCATTCAAACCGGAAGATAAAATGTAATATTCGTAATTCTTGAACCACACACTGGATTTTTAAAATCTACACATCATCTGAAAAGTCTTTATAAAACCTGACATACGCTACACTAATTGTGACCCCGTTTGACCTTGACTTCCGTTTTAAACCGGAACATGAAATTTAATGTTTGTCAAAAACATATCTCCTGTACCATGCACACAATGGATTTTTACAATAATTACGTCATTAAACATGTCTTTAAAATCTCAACAAGCACTACACAAATGTGACCCCATTTGACCTGACTTCCAGTTCAAACCGGAAGTTGAAGTTTTATAATGGAAAAAAACTAACTTCTGAACCAAACATAAGATTTTTTTCACCTATTCATTTAATCATAATTTGATGACATCACTCACGAACACCTTGTTTTTGTAACCAACAAAAACTGAATCTCTAGTTTTATTATTAAAGTTGGATTTCTATATTTAAATCGATAGTGTTACCTTTTCTTTTTCTAGTTTGTGGGTTTCGATTATTTTTTCAAGGGGAAATTTTGCTGATTCGTATCAACGCCGATGATAATGACAATTGTGTTTCAATTTGAAAACAAGTTTCACCGTCCATGAACTTGACCACCACGTTATAGGCCCTAATCACTATTCACTTTGCAAATTAGGTTTCCCAAAGTTTACTGAGGACTGGTGCGATGGTCCATTGGTTTTAATAGCACGCCTGAACATGATGGCGCATATTACCGCGAAAGTGTTTATTTTTTCAAATTCATTGTGCTGGGTCTCACATTGGAGGTTCCTTGATTTGCACTGAATCACTAATGTGTGCTAGCTCATCACACCCATAAATGGTTTAAAATTCATCTTAATTAAAAACAAGTCAACACTGTAATGTCCTTCTTTGAAGTGCAAGGTATAGAATGTAGCTCTGAGTACCGGTGGTGTGGGTCGCTGCCCTGTACATTTTTTTATATCTGAAAGTGAAACGTGTAGTTTGTTGCGGTATTGTGACCTTGTTTTGTCCTGTTTTGATTTCTGTAAAAGGTAGGATGAACAACACACCCACTGAAACACCACCATAATTATTAACCCAGTCGAGTTGAATTTGGTTCAGTAATACACTTTTTAGATCGCTGAAAGTAAAATTAACTCCAAAGATCTTGTGATTTATCTGCGTAAAAGAATTGGTTCAGATAAATCACGTGAACTTAGATATTTGAAAATGCTCGATAACGGCCAAATTTGACAGTTTCTTTTAGGGATTGGTCTACTCCTGGAAGACCGTCAGAGTCATGTGTGGGTCTATGTTGTACCCCAAATAGCCCAACATAGCCGGTGTGTGCCTACATACCTATGTTGTGCAAATGGAAATAAAATACATTAAAAAAAAAGGGCCCCCACTTTTAAAAGTGTTCCGCCGCCGCTGTCACAATGTACTATACTATCAACTGCTGCTCTCTGTTGCTCGTTACCAAGTCAGTTTTTATAGTATATATTTTGAGTACCGGGTAATTACCAAACGTGTGCGATACCTTTAAAAAAGAAATTTAATAATAAGAAAAATACATCCTTTTTATACTTCCTTTTCTTTTTGTTTCTTTTTTTCTTTTCTTTTTTCTAGTTCCCCGTTTTTATTTGTGTTTATACTTAACATTCAGAGATCAAGTGTAACTGTTTTGATTTTGATTTTTGCTGATTCGTTTTAAGAATAGGGGAAACATTTGAATCGTTCTTTTCGTCTTCTGAAATGAACTTCTGAAAAGAAAAAAATATTGCACCAATCCGCCCGGGCGGATTACTAATTCGCCCTTTACAGTCTTGTTTTTCTTCCGTTCAAATCAATACTGTTGAAACGAGGCTGCAAGGTTTATGAATCATAGTCGAACCCCTTTTCTTTGGTAAAATAAGAACTAATAATTGTTATAACTGCAATGGCAAACTGGAACCTACGGAAGCGTTGAATTTGAAGGAACCTTAAGAAGAAAAAACGAAAAACATCCCCAACCCCCTTAAAGGCATCGCGTACACGTTTGGTTTGTCAAAGACCAGTGTTCTCATTCGGTGTATCCCAACATATGCAAAGTAACAAGCCTGTGGAAATTTGGGCTCAATTGGTCATCGAAGTTGCAAGAAAATGATGAAAGAAAAAACACCACAAATTTGTGTGCTTTCAGATGCAGGATAAAAAACTTCTTGCAAGAAGTTTTTTATTATTTTAGTGAGAAGTTACCTCTTTCAAACTACGTTACTTCAGAGGGAGTCGTTTCTCACAATGTTTTATACTATCCAGCTCTCTGTTGCTCGTTACCAAGTCAGTTTTTATGCTAATATTTTGAGTAATTACCAAACGTAGTGCCTTTAAAGGGAAGTATAGGAATGTTATAGTCCAATTTATTTTCGAATCACATCAAACTGGGTTTTTTTTTTTTGGGGGGGGGTTGGGGGTTTGTTTGGGTTTTTGGGGTGGGTTTTTTTTTTTTTTGGGGGGGGCAAATTTGTACACTTATTTATGCATCCATGTAATTTGGAGTAACTTAAAATCCCAATGAAACCATAGCTAAAATTGGTTATTTTAAACCTTTACTTTCCCAACACTTCTTTAAAAATTCTGAAATGTGCATAAGCCATATATTGTTCCAGTATTAACAGTTTATATTCAGCCATAGTGACATTGTTTTTCATCAAATTTCCAACTGGATTATATTAATTTTCTGAGAAAATTTAATTTCCAATTCAATAGCTGATCACTGTAATAGTGAGATTTATGTAAATCAATGTTTATTTTTTAGTTTGATTCTACACTTGGCATTGAAATGTAGATGTAGGCAAAAGCAAACAAACATCTGGTTATTTTTTGTTCATCTGGTTTTTTTTCCAATTGGTTATTTTTTCCAATTGGTTATTTTGTCATTTCTCCAATTGGAAAAAAGTAATGGCGGGATCTTATTAATTATGCACAAATATAGAACTCAACTTTTTTTCAAAACCATTGCAGGTATAACAGCATTTCCTGCACAATAGTTTACACTTAAATGTGTGATAAATAGGTAGTTCAATTGAAACAAAATGTTTTCAACATTTTTTTCCAAATTACACACCATGGGTAGAAAGTAAAGCCCCAAAGGTGTATACTTGGAACGAAGCCTAAGGTAGTAACATGCAATTTCTGAGCAAGACTTGGATCACTGCGTTAACCTTGCTTGTTGTTTACCAATGATTATGAGGGTAAGCAACTTGAATACTTAATTTCCCCTTACTAAAATGTCCATGTTATTTCAATTGGATACCAAGTTGTAAAGCATGGACTCAGTTGGCTTGATTACATTGAATTGGAATTAGTTGGAATTTGATTCCCAATTGAGACCAATTGGGTTCAGTAGGAAAAAAAATCATACTGAATCCAACTGAGTCCAATTCGTTTGTGCCAATACACAACTTTGGAAAAATTCCACATTGGTTCCAATTGGAAAGTTGAATTGGTAATTTTGGTAAGGGAGAAACCAATTTATTCTAGACAATAAATGCTGAACAAAAACGGTCCTATCTCCTCCCAAACCCTTGCTCTTTTCCTCCAGTTTCTACTATCACAACAATTTGGGAAGATGTTTGAGAACAAGGTAATTTCTCGCTAAAATAATAGAAACTTCTTGCAAGAAGTTTTTATTCCTATCGTGAAAGCACACAAATGTACAACAAGGGTGTTTTTTCTCATTCATCATTTTCTTGCAACTTCGATGACCAATTGGGCCCAAATTTTCACAGGCTTGTTATTTTATGCATATGTTGGGATAACACTGGTCTTTGACATATTTTTCCCAACGTGTTCAGACTTTTAATGTACAAACCTGAATTGCTTGTACTGATAATCATTGATCTATAAAGTACACATTCATTTGTTTTGCCTGTTTGGCTATGGTTTTGGATGTGGTCGGTTTGCCAAACGGTGGCCGGCACTTTGAATAAAAACAGCGTTTAGACTGTGACAGGAATCCAAAAGTAACACGTCCTTGCTTTGTTTTTACTTCATCGAGTCTGAGCGTAGTACTTAACTATGAGGAAAACGGCAACTTGCTGAGTATACCAAAACGGGGAAATATTTATACATAAGGGAAGTAAATGCTAGAAATAACAGTTGTAAACAAAATAAGGCTACTTACGGGAGATGGCTACGGAAAATTACATGTCTGAGTAGAACTGAAATAAACTCGAACAGAACACAACGGAATAAGGAACAGAAATGAGCCTATACGGTGTTCGCTGCAAGAATATATTAAGCAGCCAACGCCCACATTCGTTGGTACCCGGGCATACTAGACATTCCAAAGCAATACAAAGTAAATACCAGAAATTCAGTGGTTGAAATAAATAAAGGGGAAGGCGGGCGGGACAACTAGAAATACCTTAGATAATACCATGAAGGAATAATGATAATACAATACAACAAATACACTTATCGACGAAGATAACACCCCCTTTCATCATATCAAAAGTTGATAAGAATTAGACAGTGCAATCTCCATAAAATATAAGATTTTATGTTTTATTCCATTAGTCTGTGTACAAATCGTGCCTGCAGGAAGTCCAGGCTCTGTGGCTCTTTTGTAAACATGTGATGTCACAGGTCACATCGTCTATATATAATGTCACATACAGATCAAGTAGTCGTTAACGCGTCAACAGGGGAGGGTGGGCTCGTTTCGCATCATTTTATCATTGCCGGTAAAATATGAGCTGTAAACTAGAAATATTTTCGGGGCCTAATAAAGATGACATCGGGGTTATTATCAGATGTACATGGTGAGCCTTATTAAAATGGGAGACTACATTTTAAAAAACATGTGACACTACATTGCGGCTAAGGCTGTAACTGCGGCTGGTGCATGCTAACGGCTTCTAGTGGGAATAACGCGTACGCACGGAGAGACAAGTTGTGGCGCAGCCAGGTTCCGGAACCAGCCCGCTAAAAAGTCAGCCTATTGTTTACACCCGATCGCTAGTCTCGTGTGTGCTATCTACTCGCGCCGCGCCAGCGGTGACTCGCACTGCGACTGGTGAAATGTGCATCGTGGGCCATTACTATTAACTATGTATAATCTATTGTCCGGGATGGCAACTCGCCTACGTTTGGCGTTAATTGCTGTTTTTTGGTTATATGAATAAGATTATTTTGAGAAATGTAAGGTGTTTATAATATTACAAACGGGGTTGTCAGTGAACCATAATTTGGTTTCAATAGCTCGATAAAAAGTGGGGGGGGGGGGCAAAATGACTACATTTTCAAAAGTGGGGGGGGGGGGGCAACGGCCCCCTCGGCCCCCCCGGTTCCGCCGCCGGTGGATTGTGAGAAACGACTCCCTCTGAAGTAACGTAGTTTTTGAGAAAGAGGCAATTTCTCACTAAAATAATAAAAACTTCTTGCAAGAAGTTCTTATTCCTATCGGAAAGCACACAATTTTGTACAACAAGGGTGTTTTTTCTTTCATCATTTTCTTGCAACTTCGATGACCAATTGAGCCCAAATTTTCACAGGCTTGTTATTTTATGCATATGTTGGGATACACCGAATGAGAACACTGGTCTTTGACAAATACCAAACGTGTACGATGCCTTTAAGTGAAGTTCGTTTATTGTTTTTATTCAATCCCTGTCTGGTATAAATCTTCGCACCCCCGCACCCCCCACCCCCATTAACAACAACAAACTAACAAACAAACCCAACCAAACACGAGAAAGCAAAGCAAAGGCAACTTGGTTTTCAATACTTAATTTGCAACTGGACAAAAACTGGACAAAACCCACAAACAAACCGACAAACATCTGAATAAAATAAAAGAAAAAAAATGTTTTAAAAACAGATCCCCCCAAAATAAACAAATAAACAGCAAGACAACAAATAAATAAACATTCCAACCAACAGACAAAAACAATTGCACATACAGAAATAAGGAAAACAAAAAGACCAAGTAATACATACTCCTGACACACAAGATTTAATGACAATCCTTTTGTCTTGTTTTATTATCAAATCACAATATTCAATTTTAAACATACACCTTGCATATTTCTGTTAAATCGCCACCTTTGAAGTCATCACAAAATTCATACCACTTGAATTCATACGAGCCAATAATCACATGATAGACAACCTATAAATTATTTGTTTCACTTTTCCATATTCAGCCTCCTCTTAAATTCCAATTTCAGAACTAGAACCTTGGA
This sequence comes from Plazaster borealis, assembly GCA_021014325.1. Lineage (NCBI taxonomy): Eukaryota > Metazoa > Echinodermata > Asteroidea > Forcipulatida > Labidiasteridae > Plazaster > Plazaster borealis. The sequence goes on from CM037475.1 coordinate 13,763,069, forward strand.
TGTTTAACAACGCTCTTTCTTGCCTCCTCAACCCAATTTCATGATATTTACTGTAAGCAGAAAATGGTGCTTTGTAAAAACAAATTCTGTTCAGCAAAAGTCAGCAGGGAACCAGTCAAAAACAATCTATATTGCATTGTATTTTTGGCTGGTAACCTGTTGCTGCTAAGCAAAATTTAAACCTTTGCTAACCAATTTTGTTGTCGCACTTAACAGCTTTAGCTTCTACTAGTGTCATATATGGAGTCCCCCCTCCCCCACCCTTTATGCATAAAATAATTGAATAGACCCCTTGCATAGGCTGGTTTGGCAGGAGATTCTGTCCCCCCATACGACAAACTGTGTACTAACTTCTTCTGATAGCGCCCTCTTTTGAAACACCCTCCTTCAGCCCATGTAAATTCCCATAGGAGGGACAGAATTTCCTTGGACACCTGCACCGCTGAGGTTAAACAATAGAAACATGCGCACATGTACATGTCACACATAACTCTCAGCCTATGAGACATCTTCCTTTGACCTCAGTGAGGGCGCTGTTTGAGGACACAGGTGCCACGACCAGGACTCGGACCCCCACTCTGATGATCAGAAACACCAGAGCTTGAGTTCGGTGCTCTTAACTGCTTGACAAGTAGTCTATTGTTATAATCAGGAAATATTGAACCTGCAACATTTACAGCAGATCTAAACTCAGTAGTAAATTATTGCATTATCCTGAGTTTTTGGCATCACACTTTGAAAAGGGAACAGCACTGTGAACGTGTGTTATACAACATTCTCGTAGTTCTCGATTAAAACACCAAAGCTCGAGTCCAGTGCTCTTAACTGCTCGGCCATGACACACCACTGCAAATGTTCACACTGTACAATCAGTGCCGACTGATTCTGCTTGCCAGTTTGCCATCTGCCTACCAATGGATGTTTTGTGGCATCAAATTACCGGATGTTTAGTACAAGAACCTTCACATTAGCAATCAACTAATGCGACATCAAGGATATGATTTGCTTAAATTTTGAAACTTCTGCCACTTCTGAAAATTCTTCTGATATGTCATTATTGTGATAACCTAAGCCCAATTTCAAAAGCTAAAGTCTTGCTTAGCACAAACAGATTATCAGCCAAAATAACATGTAATATATACATGTACTGTTAGTGACTGGTTCCCTGCGAACTGCTGCTTAGCAGAAACAATTGCTAGGCACAATTTTCCACCAAGCAGCTCTATGAAATTTGGCCCTTCTGTCGAAATGAACGGCAACTTTTGGAATACATGTAGATTTGCTGAGAAAGACAATCCTGTTGTTCCAATAGGCTGTTGCTATGGAATCCTGTCACGTAAAGTTTTCAGTTTAAGCTGGTATGACCAATAAGTATGGTGGCTTCAAAGCATAGGTACAGTCACACAGTATCAAGACTATAATATTCAAATGGTTGAATATAGACTGGTACAATGAATTGCTTAGTCACAAGTGACTGCTGAAATTGTAATTCCTCTGACTATAGAGACAGTTTCTATGTCACATGGTTTGCGGCAAGCTTGAGCATCATTATATAAGAGACAATGAACACCCACACACAATGTTGAATAATGTGTGTGACACAACGGTACCAAGCTTTGCCCATATTGAGGTTGCTATTCAAAAGCTTACCCCAGACCAATGGAATCCAACTCGAGCGTTCACTTTTGACCAATCAAGTCATCGTACCAGACATTGTTCAAAATCCAACTCCCAAATAGCTTATAGAAGTTGTTCTTTCTTTTGGAGGGTTGACTATATATTTTTGTTGCTCCTTCTGAGTGCTTAGAAACTGTTTTACTTTAGGTGTTGACACACTATAAATACAGTCAAAATCATCAATTTTTGCGTCTCGAAATTGCGACTTCTTGTTAAGAGGGAAGGGATTATTTTAAATATTATTCCATGGAGGATGAAGAGGACCCTCCATCACGATCATCCCCATTTTTTCTATAAGTAGGTTTTTATCGAGACCATGATCAATTTCTGGGACTGAATTACACATATCACATAGACAGAGGAAATTTCAAGTTTGATGATAACTTTGACAACGGGTTGATACACCTGTATAGATTTTCTTGAATAGCAGGAATTTACTGTATAGATTTTCTTGAATAGAAGGGATTCACTGTATAGATTTTCTTAAATAGAAGGGATTTACTGGTGTGAGGACCATCATTCAAATAAAATTGTCAAAAACTCCATTGAGTTTGAGTACGACAAAGAAGATAAATATTTCAATACATATTCAATAGCTTCATACATATTCAATAGCATCATTTCTGCAATGCCATCTGAAATTTACATACTCATTAAACCATCTACCGTACAATTATTTCAAATAGCTTCAGGCCAAGAAGAGAGAGAGAGAGAGAAAGAGAACAAGAAAAACACTGTCTTTGGTTTCTAGTCTTCGTTGAAAAACCTATGTGATGGCATACAGAAAAAAATATTAAATAAATGTAACTGAATCAGCAGGAATAAAAATAATAATAATAATGGAGATTTACAATGCGCCATGTCTGTCACAAGTGACACACCTGGCGCAGAAAACCCTTAACTTAACTGACATCTGAGAACCATATACAAATAAACAGAAGGTGATAGATTGGTTATTGTCAACTTAATGCTGATTTATGGGCAACATTATAAAGAAGGATATGATGAAAGTCACATGTGAAAGTTTCAGCTGAATACAGTTTCTACTTGCTAAGAAAACAGCGAAAAACTGTCATGGTATTTTCACAAGAACCTTGGATCCATCCCTATTTAACGAGGTGACCGCGGGTACCAACCGCATCTCTGGCCGCAGCATTCGCGAACTTACACCAACCCTCAGAAATCTGAGAAACGATTCATGCATGAATCGTTTTTTAGATCCAAACGTTTTAGGGTGAAATTTTTTCCAAACCATACTACTTCGAAGGGAGTCCTTTCTCAAAATAGTTTTTACTATCAACAGCTCCAGTGCTTCTCACCATGGAGGAAGAAATTCTTCCTCCATGTTCTCACCAAGTAAGTTTTTATGGTCATTAATTTTTGGAGTAGTTACCAATCTATGACCCTACCTTTAATGGATAGGTATACAGTAAGCATTGTTCACTGGCACTTCAATTACTGTCATTAAAGATTCCGAAATGGTAACCCCACCAGTTGGTGATTTTCAAGGGTCAACCATATTTGGAGAAGTGATGGCATCTGTAGTAAGTAGTTGACAAATAAAAGCAAAACAAAGAAAAGAAATGTTAATCGGGCACGTTAATCCAGCCGCAGGTTCAACTCCTACTCTCGTCAATTTGTCTTTGTTCAACCCAAAATTACCCCAAATTTACCCAGTCAGTTTCCCTTGTGATTTATTACTTGAAAAGGGAAATATATGAAAAAACAAAACCCACCAAAACATATCATCCAACTGGTTTTACCCCCAGTTCAAACTAGAAACCAAAAACGTGTTTTTCTTTTCTTATTTTTAGGCATGTATAAAAAATCACAGCCACTAAAAATTGTAACACTACACCAATACATTGTATACCTGAAGTTCAAAGGGCTGTTATGTCACACACATAATATACTTTAATCTTAAAAAGTAAAATTGCATCCGTGTAAAGAAATGACTGGTATCACTCCATTACTCCGTAAAATGCAAATATCTCCTTCAGTCGAAGTGGCAATAAGCCATATGCACGAGCGCCATCTTAAAAATATACCGCAATGCATTTTGGGAAACCGAGTACAGTTAAAAATAAATCAAGCTGCCAATATGGACGCCATGCTATAGTTTACATGTAACTATGCCAGGTTTTATAGTTGTTTACCGCATTGCTTCAAAATCAGCGTGCAATGATGGTTGTGGGTGTTGCTTAGACTCGCCGATCATGCGCATTGGGACATGCATATGTGCTATAGTGTGTTTTTGAGGGGCTGGGAGGTACATGTAACTCATGTAAAACAGTTTTCCTCCATTTTCTCCATTAATAACACCAATTGAGTTTTGTTAGTTGGTCTTTTCCGATGAAGTGAGTTATCCTTTTTTTAGTGAAGTTAACTTCTGTATTGATTACACATTTATCTTTATAGGGCTACAAATATCTGAACTGGGGCCGATTTCACAAAGCACTACGACTCATCTTAAGACGAGTTGTCAATATTGCCATAGTGATTTGTATTGTGACATCACACTTTGCTTAGCAATTAAGAGTGATTCGCAGTTAAGATCAATCTTCGCTCTTTGTAAAATTGAGCCCTGGTTTTACATGCAAATCCGCTTACAGTTCACCATTCTTCACTTACAGGGGTTAGCGCCGAATTTCTGTACTAGCTATGTAAAGCAAAAAATGCTTAGTGACATGCAGTAAGCACAAGGAAAACTGCTAATCGGTGTAATATACTATGTACATCAGCCCCAAATTTTCACTTACGGTAAGCAGAGCCATGAGACTGGGCCGAGATTTTCAAGTTCATGAAATGACTGCACAGCATTCACTTTCAATTTGAGGGTGGTTTATGCACACACATGGCCCAATTTCATAGAGCTGCTTAAGCATAAAATATTGCTTAACTATTTTCTGCTCAGCAGAAATGAGCTGGATACAAATCACAAATTGTACATGTGACATCGTAGTTTGGCTGGTAACCTTATTCTGGTAAGCGTAGTTTTGTTGTGCTTATCTACTGTTTGTGCTTAAGCAGCTCTACGAAATTGGGCCCTGGACTAAAATCCAAGATGCTGTGCTTACCACAGTATACTGTGCTTACAGCTTCCTGAACGCTCCGGGCCAAACTTCACAAAGCTGTTCAGCAGAAAATTTTCTGCTAAGCAAAATTGAACAGGGAACCAGTCACTAACAATACAAATTATGTGGTATTTTGGGCTGGTAACTTGTTTTTGCTGAGCAAGATTTTTCAGTGCTAAGCATTATTTGTGCTTAACAGCTTCATGAATTTGGTCCCAGACTTCCTTTTGATGTAAGCGCACAATTCCATGGTAAGCAGTACCGTGGAATAGACCGAACCATTAAGCCACGCCACCAGGGCACCTGTCTTTCAATAGCACACACATGTTAAGTGCCCGTCTTCCTCTGTCTGCACTGCACAAACAAGACCCGACAGCAGCAATTAAAATGGCAGAAACTTGCATTCTGTAATGTGATTTTAACGTGTCAGGCTTTTGGGCACGGTTTGCGGTTCTGATTGGTCAATGCATTTAAGGGGTGGAGCTGTAATGGACTGGGCCCAATTTCATTGCTCTGGGAATTCCACGCATCTGCCAAGCATATTTCACAGGTTAGCAGGGAATTTCTGTTTGTGCGTGTGCGTACTCCAGGTTACTAGGCATTCTTCGCTTACACAGCTAGCGCAGAAATTCGGCGCTTGCCCTGTAAGCGAAGAATGGTGATCACAAGTGTAAAAATCGGCAGCAAGCAGAGCCATGAAATCGGGCCCAGGTCTTTTGGGCCATGATTGGCATTGAAAGGAATAACTTGTGTTTCACCAATCAAATTACAAAGGCCCTTGCATACTACAAGAAATTCAATATCGACTATATACTGTATTTAGCTCTGGGTATTTCTGTCGTCACATAATAACTTGAGACATAATAATGTCCGTAAAATGGTTTATCATTTAAATTCGTTCTCTAATCTAAAACAGAGTTCCATCATACATGTAGAAAAGATTTTGGAGGCAGAGTATGGTTCATGTAGGTAGATGATGAAGTACATGTAGTTATCTTGAAATGGTCTTTGGAACCATACTGAACTGAGTAACGCACCAATACCAGATCTTGCGTTTCTTCTGAATGGCGTAGAAGCTGGCGTTGCACTGACTCGATGAATAATTTGGCACTATCTTCCCCTTCATTCATACTCTAGGATCCGTTTGTGGTAGAATAATAGATACCTGGTAGAAAAATGAAGACACGGCAAATCAATAAGTGCTATTCGCATCACAGGGCACCCTCTACAGTTTTCCCAGGAGAGACCATTTTCGCTTCGTATCGTGCGAAAAAGGTCGACAAGTTTTCGTCCTTAGTTTTAGTTTTAATAATAATAATAATATACAAGTTCTTAATAGCGCATTTTACAATAAACATCTCAATGCGCTTTACATTAGTGCCCTGGTCATTGGGCCAATAACATTCCTTTAACCTTTCTCAGCTCCCTGGGGAGTATACAACCCTGGGCAACCGTGGCGCTCCAAAGGCTTTTTCAAACACAATATCAACCTCTACCCTCGCAGGTACCCATTTATACCCCTGGGTGAAGAGAAGCAACTATAGTTAAGTGTCTTGCTCAAGGACACAAGTGCCATGACCGGGATTTGAACCCACAACCTGATGACTAACCACCAGAACTTGAATTCGATGCTCTTAACCGCTAGGCCACTACCCCTTGAGAAAGACTCTGCTAGACTCATCATGAGGCAACCACCACATGTGCCCCGATTGTTAAAGTTTACTCGTGGTTTGCATTTGTCAGTGTTTACATCATAAGATGATGTTCTTTGTGAGGCTGGTGAATGTTTTTTCACATTCATGCAAGCCATTTTAATTTTGCAAAGTGCCCGTGCAAAGAGTTTTTTTGTTTTAAAGTAGTTGACCTTTTGGGGGAAAATAGCCTCTCTGGGGTTAACTATAGAGGGTGACAAGTGTTTAAACATACGCCTGGTGCGCAAGCTTACGCTTGGCGCTAACTTACGCCTAACGCATTCAATACATACTGGTACTCAATGTACAATCTATAAGTGCGCGCGCGTATGCACAACCGTTGAGTGTCGCAAACATTTTGACCCTCCGCAAAACAGAAACTGAGGACGTGACAGGAACTAAAAATTTACAGAAAAGTTTTACAGATTTTCCATTATTATTACGCTTTTTAACAAAAAATTGCATTTATGAACGGGAATAAAAGAGTGGGATGAGGTCTTGAACGTTTGTTTAAAACCAGCAGGGTCGTGGCTGTGCGATAAAGGACCGAATCGAAGGGCCTTTCACACGGCCTCAACCCTGCAAGGTTTAAACGAGCGTTCAAGACTCTTCAAAACCGAACAGAATGGTCAGACAGTAGGAGGGTCGACTGTTAACTGTGTAGATGCATTCACCACATGATATCATATTGCAGGCTTTCATAGTTTATCATTCAAAACCACAGTCCTGACAGTGGATGATATTGTATGGTCAGACGGTAGGACTGTTGCATCCTTTGAGTTTCCAATGGACCTATGATAAATCTTAGCGCAAAACTGCCAAAGTGGGGTGTTTTACTTTTGGCAATTGTCAAAGACCAGTATCCTCAGGTGTATCCCAACATATGCATAAAAAAACAAACCTGTAAAAATTTGGGCTCACTTGGCCGTCAAAGTTGCAAGAAAATTATGAAAGAAAAATTGTTACACGGAATTGTGTACTTTCTGATGCCTGAGAGATGCCTGAAACCTTTCTCAGATTAAATTTTGTGTGTGAAAAATGACCTCTTTCTCTAAAACTACATTACTTCAAAGGGGGTCGTTTCAAACAATGTGTTACAGTATCAACAGCTCTCCAGTGCTCTTTACCAAGTAAGTTTTTATGGTCATCAATTTTTGGAGTAATTACCAAAGATATACCATCCCTTTAACAACAGGATAATTAAACAAAAACTGGCATGCCCAATAAGGTGTCAAGATGTGACAAAAAAACAAACAGAAAAAGGACAGAATAGTTTCAGTTTAAAAAATCTTGCATTCTGTTTCCTGACTCACCCCTCACTGTTGAGTACATCCTGCATGCTGGACTTGGTAATGAGAGCATCGTCACACTTGAACCATTGATCCTTGTGTTGTCTCACATAGCATGTGTAGTGACCTGTCTCTATTGTTCCATGGTGGTTCACCACGGCAAATAGCGAGTATCTACTGTAAAGCAAAACAATGATTTTAAATAAAATACAAAAATGTCTTGCAATACATCTCACCCACAGCTCCGAAACTAGGGTAACATTTTAGAGGGGCATAAGGGGGGGGGGGGGTGCACCATTTTCACTTATGGAGGGCACTTCTGGCCAATTAAAACCGTTTCTGTTTGCATTTTTCTTAAACAAGCACCTTTTCAGCACTCTTGTTATGCCATTTACTATTTTTTTTATAAGATAATTTGACTTGACTTGAGCAATAACTACTTTATCAGATGCAACGAGGGGGACATGTCAAGTCTTGTTCACTTCATTGCATCTGATTAAGTAGTTGCTACAAAAGCTCACACAGTATATTTATGTGCTACCACTACCTTCCTTGTTTTATATATAAGATAAACACGGCTATCTCTATCATTGTCTATCATATTGGATCACATAATTGTTTAACAAGAGTGCACGCAAAGCAGTCACTTTCGAGAGCCAATCATTGATGATTGTCAGGGCTCCCCTCCCACAGGTTAGTGATGGGAGGGTTTGATCTGGGCCCAATTTCATAGAGCTGCTTAAGCAGAAAATATTGCTTAACAATTTCTTGCTAAGCAGAAATGAGCAGGATACCAGTCACAAATTGTACATGTGACATGTTAGTTTGGCTGGTAACGTTATTCTGGTACGCAAAATTTTATTGTGCTTAGCTACTTTTTGTGCTTAAGCAGCTCTATGAAATTGGGCCCTGGCGCACTGCCCACAAACTAGCTGTTTGTCCTGTTCTTACTTGTTATCTGAGGTAGTTGATGAAGAGGTACTGGACTGTGACTGATTTCTAACACCGTTTGCTCGTCGATGCGAAGATACATATGGCGTCATGTCTAGCTCATGGGGAAATGCTATGAAGGTTGAAATTTTCTTGCGGAATCGATTTGAATGCTCGAACCTCTGAGAAAAATAAAAAAATACCAAAAGAAACAATGTGATAGATGTTTAATTTGCATCGGGGATATACACCGATGTGCGCAAAGCACTGTATACTCTATACTTCCACGAGTCCTGCGAAAAAAACCTCCAAAGGCATATTACTCGGATGGGATTCGAACAAACGACCTTTGCCATTCTAGAGCAGGTGTCTTAACATTAGACCACAGAGACTGCCGGGTAGCTTGAGGCATGAAAAATGTATTTAACCCTTCCAGCACCGCCAACGTTCTGAAACGTCATGCTAAATATCCATCCACAGGCCGCCAATGTTCCCATATGTCCAGACTGACTTTAGACTGGTCCCCTGTTTTTATCCGCAATGAGTAATACACTTTATTCATGAGCCTCGAAGTGTGACATCAGGTTTCCGGTTTACCTTACCTTCTACCCTTCGAGTCCCGCTTGTCAGATTCAAGTTGTATATATTGTGTACATAGCCATGTGACCCCCAGTTTTGGGTCGTGTGAATAATCATGTAATTAGCAGTTTGAATATTCATTATTTTGGGGTCAAGCGAATACATTAACCTGTCCAATAAGAATGTCTGGAATAGGGTATGGCCTTTTGTCTGGGTGTGTATTGAAGTGTGAATGTGTGTAGAAGGCTAGGGAAGGTGTCTTAGCCTATTCACTTGCTGCCTGTATGTTCATCAATCGCCACTGTGGTCTTCTCTCTCTGCAAGTCAGACTTGATTGGTTTTCAGTTAGAGCAATTTGGCTCTTGAGATATCCCCTTGGGGATTTTGACCAACTTAAAAACAGCAGGGAAAGATGAAGTGAAGCTTGGGTGCATTGAGGCTACCCTATATGTGACTTTGGACCGGTGATTGGAGGCAAGGCAAGCCACTGAACTGCGAACCCGTAAGTTAACTTAATTTTCTATTGTTTAAGCTTAACAAGAGCCACACATGAGAGGACATGAGTTTTATCAATTAATAAGTTATTAGAGATGCAATTTGCAGTGTTTAAGTAATTTTGTTGCAAAAGCAAGTTGATGAAATGTCTAAGCATTCTTGAGCTAAAACCCAAGTTTTCACAAGTTTAAAGTCAGATGTATTGTCTTAAGGAATATTCATTTTGTAATGTCAGTGTGCAAGTTTGAGCACAAAACTAGTTTGTTTTGGAATCTTTTATAACTCATTTCAGATGCCCTTCGGGATGGGTTTTTATTGTGCTCTGGAGTAAGACGGCTCCACAGCTATTGGGTATAACTAAACCATGAGGCCAAGACGAGGATGAGGGAAACATGTTAATACTGAACCCACACTTGGAACCTTGACAAACTCCAGGGGAGTCGAGAGAGAGACAGCGTCTACTGACAGAGCATGTATTACTTTATGGTGATGGGTTATAAGTAAATGTGAAAAAGTTGAGAAGAGTACTTGAGAGTTGAGGGGGTTTCAGATCCAGTAAAAGTAAATAGTACTTAAGAGTTGAGGGGGTTTCAGACCCAGTAAAAGTAAAAGGTACCTAAATGTTGAGGGGGTTTCAGACCCAGTAGAAAGTAAAAAGTACTTAAGAGTTGAAGGGGTTTCAGACCCAGTAAAAGTAAAAAGTACTTAAGAGTTGAGGGGGTTTCAGACCCAGTAGAAAGTAAAAAGTACTTATGAGGGGGTTTCAGACCCAGTAAAAGTAAAAAGTACTTAAGAGTTGTGGGGGTTTCAGACCCAGTAATAGTAAAAAGAGTTGAGGGGGTTTCAGACCCAGTAAAAGTAAAAAGTACTTATGAGGGGGTTTCAGACCCAGTAAAAGTAAAAAGTACTTAAGAGTTGAGGGGGTTTCAGACCCAGTAAAAGTAAAAGGTACTCAAGAGTTGAGGGGGTTTCAGACCCAGTAAAAGTAAAAAGTACTTAAGAGTTGAGGGTGTTTCAGAACCAGTAAAAGTAAAAAGTACTTAAGAGTTGAGGGGGTTTCAGACCCAGTAAAAGTAAAAAGTACTTAAGAGTTGAGGGGGTTTCAGACCCAGTAAAAGTAAAAGGTACTCAAGAGTTGAGGGGGTTTCAGACCCAGTAAAAGTAAAAAGTACTTAAGAGTTGAGGGGGTTTCAGACCCAGTAAAAGTAAAAGGTACTCAAGAGTTGAGGGGGTTTCAGACCCAGTAAAAGTAAAAAGTACTTAAGAGTTGAGGGGGTTTCAGACCCAGTAAAAGTAAAAAGTACTTAAGAGTTGAGGGGGTTTCAGACCCAGTAAAAGTAAAAGTAAAAGGTACTCAAGAGTTGAGGGGGTTTCAGACCCAGTAAAAGTAAAAGGTACTCAAGAGTTGAGGGGGTTTCAGACCCAGTAAAAGTAATAAGTACTTATAAGGGGGTTTCCGACCCAGTAAAAGTAAAAAAGTACTCAAGAGTTGAGGGGGTTTCAGACCCAGTAAAAGTAAAACAGTACTGAAGAGTTGAGGGGGTTTCAGACCCAGTAAAAGTAAAAAGTACTTAAGAGTTGAGGGGGTTTCAGAGCCAGTAAAAGTAAAAGGTTCTCAAGAGTTGAGGGGGTTTCAGACCCAGTAAAAGTAAAAGGTACTCAAGAGTTGCGGGGGTTTCAGACCCAGTAAAAGTAAAAAGTACTTAAGAGTTGAGGGGGTTTCAGACCCAGTAAAAGTAAAAAAGTACTTAAGAGTTGAGGGGGTTTCAGACCCAGTAAAAGTAAAAAGTACTTAAGAGTTGAGGGGGTTTCAGACCCAGTAAAAGTAAAAAGTACTTAAGAGTTGAGGGGGCTTCAGACCCAGTAAAAGTAAAGAGTACTTAAGAGTTGAGGGGGTTTCAGACCCAGTAAAAGTAAAAAAGTACTCAAGAGTTGAGGGGGGTTTCAGACCCAGTAAAAGTAAAAGGTACTCAAGAGTTGAGGGGGTTTCAGACCCAGTAAAAGTAAAAAGTACTTAAGAGTTGAGGGGGTTTCAGACCCAGTAAAAGTAAAAAAGTACTTAAGAGTTGAGGGGGTTTCAGACCCAGTAAAAGTAAAAAGTACTCAAGAGTTGAGGGGGTTTCAGACCCAGTAAAAGTAAAAAGTACTTAACAGTTGAAGGGGTTTCAGACCCAGTAAAAGTAAAAGGTACTCAAGACTTGAGGGGGTTTCAGACCCAGTAAAAGTAAAAAGTACTTAAGAGTTGAGGGGGCTTCAGACCCAGTAAAAGTAAAGAGTACTTAAGAGTTGAGGGGGTTTCAGACCCAGTAAAAGTAAAAAAGTACTCAAGAGTTGAGGGGGTTTCAGACCCAGTAAAAGTAAAAGGTACTCAAGAGTTGAGGGGGTTTCAGACCCAGTAAAAGTAAAGAGTACTTAAGAGTTGAGGGGGTTTCAGACCCAGTAAAAGTAAAAAGTACTTAAGAGTTGAGGGGGTTTCAGACCCAGTAAAAGTAAAAAGTAAAAGGTACTCAAGAGTTGAGGGGGTTTCAGACCCAGTAAAAGTAAAAGGTACTCAAGAGTTGAGGGGGTTTCAGACCTAGTAAAAGTAAAAAGTACTTAAGAGTTGAGGGGGTTTCAGACCCAGTAAAAATAAAAGTAAAAGGTACTCAAGAGTTGAGGGGGTTTCAGACCCAGTAAAAGTAAAAAGTACTTAAGAGTTGAGGGGGTTTCAGACCCAGTAAAAGTAAAGAGTACTTAAGAGTTGAGGGGGTTTCAGACCCAGTAAAAGTAAAAAGTACTTAAGAGTTGAGGGGGTTTCAGACCCAGTAAAAGTAAAAAAGTACTTATGAGGGGGTTTCAGACCCAGTAAAAGTAAAAAGTACTTAAGAGTTGAGGGGGTTTCAGACCCAGTAAGAGTAAAAAGGTACTGAAGAGTTGAGGGGGTTTCAGACCCAGTAAAAGTAAAAAGTACTTAAGAGTTGAGGGGGTTTCAGACCCAGTAAAAGTAAAAGGTACTCAAGAGTTGAGGGGGTTTCAGACCCAGTAAAAGTAAAAAGTACTTAAGAAATGAGGGGGTTTCAGACCCAGTAGAAAGTAAAAAGTACTTAAGAGTTGAGGGGGTTTCAGACCCAGTAAAAGTAAAAAGTACTTAAGAGTTGAGGGGGTTTCAGACCCAGTAAAAGTAAAAAGTACTTAAGAGTTGAGGGGGTTTCAGACCCAGTAAAAGTAAAAAGTACTTAAGAGTTGAGGGGGTTTCAGACCCAGTAAAAGTAAAAAGTACGTAAGAGTTGAGGGGGTTTCAGACCCAGTAAAAGTAAAAAGTACTTAAGAGTTGAGTGGGTTTCAGACCCAGTAAAAGTAAAAAGTACTTAAGAGTTGAGGGGGTTTCAGACCCAGTAAAAGTAAAAAGTACTTATGAGGGGGTTTCAGACCCAGTAAAAGTAAAAAGTACTTAAGAGTTGAGGGGGTTTCAGACCCAGTAAAAGTAAAAAAGTACTGAAGAGTTGAGGGGGTTTCAGACCCAGTAAAAGTAAAAGGTACTTAAGAGTTGAGGGGGTTTCAGACCCAGTAAAAGTAAAAAAGTACTGAAGAGTTGAGGGGGTTTCAGACCCAGTAAAAGTAAAAAGTACTTAAGAGTTGTGGGGGTTTCAGACCCGTTTCAGAAACGTCATAATGAATATCCATCCACAGGCCGCCAACCTTCCCATATGTTCTAAAGAAATGGCCAGCCTGTGGATACAGAATTACCAACACACGGCCGGCACTGTAAGGGTTAATTAAATAATAATAATATTAATAAGCAGTTCTTGTATAGCACATAGGACAATAAAGTCTCTATGCGCTTCTGTAATTAAAAAAATGGGTTTTAAGTTTAGATTTAAATTGTTCTAGCGTGGTACAGTCTTTGACATTGTTAGGAAGAGAGTTCCATAGTTTTGGTGAAGCATTTTGGAAGGAATGTTGACCGTAGAATTTTGTGAGGACTGGATACGCTGTAAGAAGACCTTTCGAACTGGAACGCAGTTTTCGCGGAGGGTGATAGTCTTGTATTAATTCCTGGAGGTAGTCTGGTGCTGATCCGTGTTTGCATTTGTGGGTGAGTGTTAGAATTTTGAAAACTATCCGTGATTTAACAGGTAGCCAGTGGAGATTGCGAAGGATTGGAGTGATGCAATAACAATGAGAAGGGAACGACAGTCAATGGAGTTTGCCAAGATTGGTAATTGCCTCACATTTCCACCCAGCGGAATCCTTCTACGAGGCTTTCTCATTTAGTCTTTGCGAAAGACTCTGATAAGGTTGAAACAGGAGGCCATCACTATTTTTTGCATAAACACACCACAGGTCTCTTTGGTTGGTAAGCAGTTTGCAACAAGTTTTCCTTTTTTCCCCCCAATGAAAATTGAAGAGACATTCATAAATACCTGGTACAGTTCATCGATTCTGATTGGTCAAACGGAGATCATGTGGCCATATTTGAACGTGCGATACAAACATGGTGAGGAATGTTTAAAAATGACCCGAGGAGATCGAGTCAAATGAGGGTGCTATCCGCTATCAGACGTTTGTGCAAATTTCACGGCCAAATTTGACTTGGTAGGTTGTGTATTTGCCTCGTGCAAGTTTGAAACTTGAGTGTGATAGTTTGAAACTTAAGCGCGTAAGTTCTACACTTGCGCGAGGAGCTACTTAGCGCTCAACATGGATAGAAATTCCACTCAGAGACAAGCTGAGATTAAACTGTTAGATTTGGCCATGTGATCGCCTCTCAACCAATCAGAATGGATAAACTGTCCCAGGTACTTAGGCATGTGTGATACAAACATGTCTGCCAGGATTTGTTGTCACCCAAATCCAAAAATTGTCTCTTTGACGTTTACCTTGAGGTGAAAGCAAGCCACCAGCGGAAGCTTTTTCATGGTAAGTTGTTTGGTGGACTCTTGGTAACTAAGACAACGGCTACATTTGATCTTTGAGTTGGTACCCAGATGTTCTGGTCTTGTGAACCTGTAGGATAGAGAAGATGGAGAAAAATAACCGAAGATTCAGCAGATTCAGAAGTTAATTGTTTTATGTTTTATAAACATGTAATAATAAAAATTAGTATACAAATCTGGACTATTCCGTTTCATGAGTGTAATGGAAAAGCCAGATTTCACAGAGTGATTATATTCTGCAACAATGCACGAATGAAATGCATTCAATATTTGTTTTACATAACACACCCATAGATCCTTGTCACTTGAAATTTGAAGAAAAAAAAAGACACGGAAACTCGTCCACCTCACACTCTGAAAATTCTAAAAAACCCTTCTAAACAATGTGAACAGCTCCAAGTAAACATCAACCTTGTCCACAGTAACACAACCTTGTTTTCGTTTGGTCGAGCGGGTGGGAACGATTATTTTGGAAACGAAGCTGCGAAGCGTCACTACGAAGTGCAGCTGCGAATCTATTACCGTGGTATAACAATACTATATGAACCCTTTTCATCCCATACTCAGGGGTTGCCTTAACTTTTTTTTCAACTAGCCAGCAGGACCAATTGGCTTGATTTTTAACTGGTTAAATGCTTGTGGTTAATTAAAAACAAATAACTTTAAAACCAACTTGATAACAAAAACATGAACTTGTATTGATGATTGTCATTAATCTACGGTTACGGTAGTGCTACGCACGATCGCTTAGTGCTACGCACGATCGCTACAGACAATAGCAATGCAGTCCTTCAATCACCCCGCAAAATAAACCCCCCAAAACAACAAAACAAAATCAAGAAGAAAAAATCTTACATTATACCATAAAATACTCTATTTGTTCATCCATAGTATCCTAAATTTGTTATTTTTTGTAAAATGAAGCCTACAGTGTACAGACGTTCTGTAGTTTTTCGTGAACAACCTAAAATTTCCACGGAACTGTGCTCCGTTGACCATGCTGTCGACAGAATGTGCGTGCGTACCAGCAACGACAATGCTGTATAATGGTGCCTGCGCGCACCAGGGATGATGACATTGCAATTTCGGGGGAATAACCGCTTTTCCCGAGCATGCGCAGAAACGTCCAGTCTTTGGTCAAGGCGTTTGTAACTTGGTTTTGTATGCTATCGCATAATTTCACCAATAGAGGGCGTTTACTCTCGCGCTATCGAATTGTTCTAAAACGCCCTCTAGCGTTCAATGTTTAATGCATTTATTGTCGCACGCAATGTAACGAAATAAAAGACTAGAAGCGTGTAAATTGGAAACGGTGTGTCGCACGGGATCGTGCGTTGTGTACGTATGTACATGTACATCGTGATCGTTATGTGTTGAGCGTTTCGCGGGACTTATATTTTTGACTGGCCAGCCGGACCACTTGGCAAGGTGTTTCAGCTGGTCTGCCGCCGTTTCAACTGGCATTTGGCCAGCGGACCACCGCTAAGGTCGAACCCTGCATACTGCTTTCCCATTACCTTCTTAAACAGTCGTCCAGCGAGGTTGGTACATCTTCAAACCCAGTCGGAGAGAGTAACCCAGAGTCTCCGTTATTTACACTACTGCTACTAGTACTGGAACCTACGCAAGAGCAAAATACAAACAGGTTATAAAAATCACATTCTGCTGACAAAGTAAACCAATTATTCTCACATATGTATGCAAGACTGGAGTTCCGTAGCCCCTAGGCACCATTGTTTTGTAGGCCCTAGGCACCAGTGTTTCATAGGCCCTAGGCACTAGTGTTCCATAGGCCCTAGGTACCAGTGTTCCATAGGCCCTAGGCACTATTGTTCTGTAGGCCCTAAGCACCAGTGTTCTGTAGGTCCTAGGCACTGGTGTTCTGTAGGCCCTAGGCAATAGTGTTCTGTAGGCCCTAAGCACCAGTGTTCTGTAGGTCCTAGGCACTGGTGTTTTGTAGGCCCTAGACACTAGTGTTCTGTAGGCGCCAAGCACCAGTGTTCTGTAGGTCCTAGGCACTAGTGTTCCGTAGGCCCTAGGCACTAGGGTTTCCCGATTAAAGCACCCTCATGTGGTTAAAAATATGGTCAATTGGAGCTCTGACTGGGATGTAATGAATTGGGAGAATTTACCTGAGGAATTGCTATCTACTGATAGGTTAGTGTTACGAATTGGTGCCGAGGATGTGGATGATGATGACATATTGCTCTTGGAATGACTCCCTGAGGGGCCCAGATCCAGCGAGATGTCCCAGAAAGGATCCACCGTGGTTGAGATACCCCTGTAGATAAGGAGAACAAAATCTCTCAATCAGAGCGTTGCATGAGATCAGGGTCCCTTTTCATAGGCGCTGCTTAGCGCAGAACTCTCCACTTACGATGCTCTGTAAAAGCACAGAATTCTACAGGCTGTAAGCACAGAATTCCACGCTAAAATGCAGCACCATTTTAAAGACTGATACTAGTATTATTATTGTGATCTAAAGGGATAAGAACCGAATTCCGTTACATATCCTGACTAGGGTCCTACCTGCAGGATTGGCAAGTCACATCTGATTGCAGCCCTCCCGTAAATATTTGGTCGATAATGCAGTTGCAAAGATGAGGATTATTGCCAGAAATACCATTATGACCTGCAGAAGAAAATCATACACATGAATCATTCATTTCATTTGTTCATTCACTGCCATGATGACTTGGTGAGTTGTGCCTATCTGTCCCTGTCAAGCATAGTGTTAGAGAGAGATGGACCACTTAGACCAGTGTCAGCCTCGATGGATGATTTCAAGGTCATGTTGGCATGACCTCTACAATGAAGGGCATCAGGCTTCTAGTTAGAGGACACGATTAGCTGGCTCATTATGGAAAGCGTGACCGGCTAGCCGAAGGCGATGCTGTCGTGATGATTGGTGGAGATAGGGGAAGGGCACCATGTAAAGCAGAGTTAGGGAGATGCACAACACATGAGTAACAGAATAAAAGGGTGATGAGGAGGTCTTAACGGCCGTTTAAACCGGAAAGGGTCTTGGCTGTTGGATAATGGACCGAGCAAAAGAGAGTTCCATTATCCCACTGCAAAAAATACCCCTTTATTCCCATTCATAAACTGTCTTTTATTTTGTTTAAACATGCCAAAAAATACAATAAAATAACGATTATTGAAATAGAAATGTGTCTTCCCATCACCATTTCACAACTATTACAATTTATATCAAATTTTATTTGTGCGCGCGTCTGACACGTTCACCCTGACAAGTTAAGGTAGGTCGGGTAACCGGAAACAGAACATTTATTTTGTTTGGCCTTATCATCACAAGTGGGTGCACAAAGATTTTTATTATGACTGTAATGATAAGACAGAAGCTTACCTTTGCAATGTCTATGAAGTACATCAAGAGCAGCGATGAAGAATTCATGCGCATCTTGCTGCTCGTAACCAGCTAAGTGTCTGGCGTGGGTCCACACAAGGTGTAGTAGACGATATGGAATGTGCACAGAACGTAACCCTGAGTAAAACTGATCAAACGAGCAAAAGACCTTATAATAAGATTCTTCCCATGCATAACGTTGAAAACACTAAAGCCTGGTTCATACTTCCTGGGAAGGGGAATGCCAAGCGAAATTTAACGTCACAAATTCGCAACGAACAATTCACAAGAGTTGGGCTGTGCTCAACCCTTGTGAAACATTCGCAGCGAAAACAGAGGTACAACGTCAAATTCTCTTCGCACAAAGCATTCGCAGGAAGTATGAGCCGAGCTTATGATTAACAGACAGTGGCATAACCAGACATTTTCATTGGGGAGGGGGCGGAGGGGGCAAGCTACTGCCACCCTGCCCCCCCCCCTGGTTACGCCACTTTCAAAAGGTCCAAGCATAGGGCCATGAAGCTGTTTCTACATTTTGTCAGAAAACGAAAGTGTACATTGTGGGCATTAACCCCCTTCCTCCCAGCGTACGGTTTGTACACTTGTGAAAATGTTGATAATTGTGACAGCCCCTTAGGAAAATTATATTTTTCATTGAGGTTGAAAGCTACCCCACCCTGCCACCCCCCCCCACCCCCTGTTACGCCACTGATTAACAGGTCTGATCATTTGCTCTTGTAAGGGCAAGGCAGTCTCTTAGTAAAGGGCATCTCACTGAGGGAAATCAAAGTTGGTACTGAATTAAACTACACTGTGTTCTAATCAACCACATAACAAACAGTTCATCATTTATTTTCATATAAATTATTCAGAGGTGAATGACTTGCTATCGTACCTTTTTGTTGAACTGACATTTTCTCCCTATACTCTCTTGAAAACACAACTAGACTTTCAAATCAGGGAATTAAACCACATCTGCCTTCATTTGTAATGCAATACAAGTCATAACCAATGAATAAATTATTGGAATGTTGGTTACTTTCAAGTATTTTAAAAACTCTTAATGCTGATTTAGTCTTTAATGAATTGAGCAGTACTGGTGAAACCCTACTCCATAATTATAAAGAGGGGCTCCAAGGTCAAACTTCAGTTTTCTGATGCACTTAGATTCCAATAGATAGAGTCCTTATGAAAGTGGGGAAAAAATTACAAGTCACTGACCTCACGTTAAAACGGTGTAAAATGCCACTGTGTTTGATATCCTTCAAGTGCAATTTTTGTCAAACTCCAAAATCATTCAATGATGTCACATTTCAAATGTATGGTATGTACATTTTTGTACAGAGAATTTTCAGTTCATTCCTAAATTTTGATAATATTAAATTAAAACAGCACTGGATTTGACACGGAAAATTTTGCAGAAAATCCTCTTTGGAATGTATACATTTATTTTTGTTGTCCGATGACGCCATGTTTCAAATTTTACTCCGAAAGAGTATCAAATAAAATGATGTTTGACACTATTTTAACGTGTACGTTTTTCCCCACTTTCACGAGGACTCTAGTTATTGGAAAATGAGTGCATCACAAAACTCAATTTGACCTTTGAGCCCCTCTTGTGAAACCCCCCCCCCAGGCATATTAATCGGGTAGGATTCGAACCCGCGACCTTTGCCTTTCTAGAGCAGATGTCATACCACTAGACCACCGAGATTGCCCGGTAGCTAGAGGCAGTTCGAATCCTATCTGAATGGTCAGACAGACTAAGAGCATTGAAGGATTGATATCTGTTGAACAGGCCAAATTTACACGTACCTCTTGGAACACCCGAGACATCTCGCACACTAGGCACTGGTCACTGGATGCCCCCATCTGACAGTTGTGCTTATCTGCGAGGAAGAAGTCTCGTAGAAGAGGTGTGTGCGTTAACGCCTGCACTATGCAATTCATGAAACAGGTGTTCCCTAAGTTGATGAGCCCTTGTAAACCTGTTGATGAATGTGGATTATTTTGTTGAAGATTGTCATTATAGGGAGTAAAATAGTGGATATTAACATTAGTTTATGCGTTTTTTTCATGTATTTCTTTGTGTTTATTTTTAAGGGGTAGACTTATTCTGCCCCAACCACTGAGCTTCCCGTTCATGAATACTTGAAGTGGATTTTGAAGTCAAGTACAAATTTAAATCCACTAATTCTGTAGTGAATGAGCTAATAATAGTTGACAAACCAACTAGACCCGAATATTTCTGCGTGTGGTTATGTTTGTTAGGCATCAAGTAATAAACCAAAAGGGAAACTGACTGGGCAAATTTTAAATAATTTGGGGTTGAACACAGAAAATTTGACTAGAGCAGGACCTGCACCTGCGACCTCCAGATTAACGTGCCGGTGCTCTACCAAATGAGCTACATGTATCTAGCCCTAATGTTGGCGGTCTATGCGGCAGTTACAGGTTGAATGGCTTCTGGCTGGAGATAGCTCTTTTGGTAGAGCACCGGCATGTCAATCCGGCAGGTTCAAGTCCCGCTCTAGACACTTTTTCTTTGTTCAACCCCTACAAATGTTTGTTTGGTTTAACATTTCAAACAAACATGAACTTGGGTCCTTAAATATTGTGTAGAGCTAAAGAAGAACAGGCAAACTTTGGGCGTAAACCCAATTCTGGTAAAGCGTAAAAACTAGTCAGCTAACTAGTCAGCTAACCACTCTCTTACATTTTATCTAGGCTGGTGCAGTAAATTAAACAATTTCAGAATCAGATCCAACATTGTGCTTAGAAGAATGAAATAACTCCTTTACTAAAACTGTCTTTAATAAACTCAAACAGTACCTACTAAGTTCAAAGATGTAAACATTATTGGTCCACCCTTTCCAGGCCAGTTTACTGACCTATTGTTGAATTTGATGTGATTTTTCTTCTCTTTGGATTTCGTCGTAGTAACTGTACTTCTGAGGCGGTGACTTCCCATGACAGAAAGGCGTGCACACTGCAAGGTGAACCTGTGTGAAGAGAGCACAAGTGACTGTCAATTTAATGAGTACGACTTTTGTTTCAATGACCAGCCAACAGGACCAGTTACCATTAATATTTCACTGGTCCATTCTGGCAGATAGAAACAGAATTAATGCGTGGTATAAAGACGGTTATGATGGGAAACTCTCTTTGAAATATTTTTGCTTTAAATGCTATAGTTTTTGAGAAATGAGTAAAACAATTAGTTTTGATCTCATGAGTCAAAACTCGATGTTTGAAATAGTGAAAACACTTAAGGTTTTCCCCCACTTTTTTCTGGTGATTGCAATGACTGATTGAGCTTAAACTTCCACAAGTTTGTTGTTTCATGTATATGTTGGGATACACCAAGTGAGGATACAGGGCCCAATTTCATGGCTCTGCTTACCGCGGAATTCTGCGCTTACGCCCAGCTGCGTCCCATAGAAATACACACGTTACAATGCGCGTAAGCGCAGAATTATTTGGTAAGCAGTGCCATGAAATTGGGCCCTGGTCTTTGACATTTACCAAAAGTATAAACTGCCTTGAAAGAGGGGCTTCAATATCAAAATCAGGTTTATGATGCATTCTTTTTTCAATAGATAGAGTCCTCATGAAATTTGAGAAAAAGTTATAAGTCTCTAGTTAAAATGGTGTAAAATTTTGTTTTATCTGATACCCTTTCATAGCAAAATTTGAAACGTGACATCATTGAAAAAAAAAAAAATGGCTTTGTACAATACAAAGAGGAATTTGTTTGTGCCAGTCAAAATGTCAAATCTAATGCTGTTTTGATTGAATATCATCAAAATTCAGGAATGAACTAACAATTCTATGTACAAAAACAGACCATATATTTGAAATGTGACATCATCGAACGTTTTTGGATTTTGACAAAAAATTGCACTTGAAGGGTATCAAACACAGTGGCATTTTACACCATTTTAACATGAGGTTAGAGACCTCTAAGTATCTATTTTTATTAACGACTCTATCTGTTGGAAAATGAGAGGATCACAAAACTTAACTTGACCTTGGAGCCCCTGTTTAAATGACAGACAAAGTTTAAAAGTGAAAGACGCACACTACTCCAGTATACATAAAATGAGCTGCTTCACAGTGCATAAAGTGTTTGCCCTTGGCTCTATTTCCACCAAGCTTTGCAGCACATGTAAATCTTGCTTCAATTAATGTGATAATAAAAAATAAAATAAACATTCTATGTCACTCAGACACAAACAACTAATTGTTAAGAACCTAGTCTCACATTTGGTAGATGGCAAAAGTGCTACATTTTAAATACAGCTGAACAATTTAGTTTTTCTTTATCACTTTTGGCTGGTCCATATTTGTGAACTTGCTTTTCGTTTTTTTGTTTTTGTGATTTCTGTGTATTCTCTTCTTTTTGGGGGTATTTGTTAAGTTGTTTCGTTAATATTTTAGAGTAAAAGCAGGTTCTTTACTTGGTCTTGTGCTTTTAATTTTATTTTAATCTTTGTTTTTCAAATTGTTATTCAAATTTAATTCGGCCCCTGGCTGTGACTTTTGAAATGTTTTTTTAATAAACCAATAATCAACCCAAAAAAATGTGCGATTTGGACATATTTTTGTTACTCCTTCACTGATGTATAATAAGTAACATGTACTCAGTGTTTTTCTCAAGTTCTGCAGAGAAATAAATAAATAAATAAACAAATCCACAGGCAAATCAGGTTGGACTCAACTCTTACTCAATGGAGACACACCATCAAACAAAAGACTTGTTATTTACATCCAATTATTCCCAAATTTCCATTCCTAAGAGAACAAATTTGTTTGCCAGTATTTCTTGTAAATTAAGACAGCTCATCAAAATTCTCAGGTCCCCTGAGGCTGAGGTGAACAACTGAGTAGATTAGCCATACCAATGCCACGGGGATTACACGACAAATTGGATTATTCTGGATTATATCTCGGATCTATTTTTCAAAAGGATATACTTTGATTGGATTTGGGCCTGTACCAATGTCAATGAGATTAGCTTCCATGTTTGTTTTTGCAGCCTTGGTTATCTGGCGAGCTGACTCACTGGAAGAGTCCAGCGTTTCCAAAGATAAGAGTAAATGATTGAGGATAGTGCATAAACTGAAGGGAAGTACACATAGTAAAATGCATTTTTTCCACCTATCCCAAAGTTTTCAACAAAAATCTGACTTGTGCATATTTTTTTCTAATGAGTGTCTGTTTGATGTACATTTACGTTTCATTAATAAATACCTTAGAGAGTTTATGCACTCTGATTGGTTGAAGACTGGTCACGTGGGGGTGTATCAACATGTGATATAAAGACCAGCTCTGTGAAGTAGCAAATAAATGGCCTCTAAACAAGCATATTGTTGTGTAAAAGTTCTGTATGCACTGTGCTTGTTGTGCTGGGAAATATCACATCAGCTGTTTTCTTTATGTATGTTTTTGTGTTTTTTGGCAAGGACAGATGGTGCACAGACAATGTATCAATTAAAAGTAGCTGGAACGCACATTAAACCAACATAATGCAAAGCATAAAGCCAAACACCAACCAAAGTATTTCTGTTTAATGGTGATGTTAAGTTTCAAAGCTCATAGTCTGGATCTTGCAAATGTGCATTAATAGTTAAATATGTGTAAGAGATTAGGTCCCGCCTAAAGAATATGGCCCTTGAAAATGAATAGAACAATTCTAAAAACAAATATCGGCGAAAAGACAAATCACAAGTTCAGATGATTTTTACCAATTAATGGCAATTATCAGTGTGAGGAGCCGGTCTCCGCTGCGTGGTAATGACCTTGATTGGTAGCTGACCTTTGACTCGGTCCATTAACAGGTTCCGTATGTTGTGTCAGGCATGTACATGACTATCTGCTTTTATTATTGCTTTGTGTACAATAATGTTTATCCTTATTTATATCTTTGTGTACCCCAGATGTGGGGCAACAGATCTACGGATCATAGTATATATTGTTTGCTGTTGCTGTCCCTTGCCCATCTCGGAGTAAATTGTCTTGTATTTTGTTTTGTACAGTCATGGCAATTAAAATAATAATAACAATAATAAAAAGACTCAGTACATTTTAACCACTTCGAGCTGATATTCCAAAACAAATTCTGTGCCTCTGAGTGGTATTATTTTTCAGAACATTTTGGAGCTTCCAGAGTAATAATTTTGATTTGAAAATATCTTTGTCGCAATGAAACCTGACTTGACAAAGGAAAGACAACAAAGATTGTCATTATGGTGTGAGAAAATTTGAGTATGGGACCACTGTGAATTGCAAAACTTCGGCCATAAGCAACGGCCAAAATCTGCCATAGTGTGCTGAATACTCGGATTGCTTGGACTTACCTCCAATTGAGCTGAATACAAATTTATAAACAATGAAGGCAGCCTAGGCACCCATTCTTGTATACCATATTTGTATACCAAATGGACAAAGGTCTGGAATAGGGGATTACACAATAACTCCAGGAAAAGGAAGAGTACGAGCATAAATTCCAGTACCTTCTTTCCCTCTTTGTATGGGTGAAAAGAAACGTAGCATGGTAGTTGCATGCCTGGGCGTGCTACACAATGGAATGTCCAAGCGGATATACACATCAGCTGTCCGACTGACTGCAAAAAATTGAGGGCGTCCTGAAGTTGTTCTTGGCAACAAAAATCGTCCGCCGTAAGCCACATTAGAAATATTTGGCTGATATAAACACCTTCCAATGTGAAGTTAAAACAGATATTAAACACAAGGGGGTTTGCCCCGGTGTTTCTGGCATAGATAGCACTGCATCACCTTTACAAGATGATGAGTTTCATAATGAAAAACTTAGCACACCTGTCTTAAATGTAAAAAATACTACAAGATCAGGGCCCAATTTCATAGAGCTGCTAAGCACAAACATTCGCTTAGCATGAAATTTCTTCCTTGATAAAAACAGGATAATCAACCAAATTTCCATGTGTTGAATATTGCTTGTTACTGGTATTCAGCTGTTGTTTGCTTATCCTGAAAATCACATGGAAATTTGGTTGGTAATCCTGTTTTTATCAAGGAAGAAATTTTATGCTAAGCAAATTGTTGTGCTTAGCAGCTCTATGGCTCTGCTTACCGCTAAATTCTGCACTTACAGCCCATAGAACTATGTGCTTTACAGGGCACCATAAGCTCAAAATTTCCCGGTAAGCAGAGCCATGAAATTGGACCCTGATTATTTTTATTACAAGAAAATTTACACCAAGCTGGACTAAAGTGGAAGCTTGCAGCATTACTACATGATGATAGTGAGAAGCACTCACTTGCTACTTCTCTCATTTCATCCTCTGACTTACCAACAAATTTAGCAGCTTTGGTTTTCTCTTCTTTGGCAATCGCCTCAAACTCATGGTCGTATACATAGTCTCCACAGGAATAGCAATAAACAGCACCATGTGTCAGATCAATGGCTTCATAGGGAAAGAATAGCAACAACAACAACGTGAACTTGAAGGTTCAATGCTGGATTCAAAACTACATTTAAACCTCACTGCGTCAACCCCTCAACACTCAAGGATAAAACGATGACAAAACAAAAACCAATGGAGAACTATGTATTTCTTACTTCTTAGCTGAGGAGATTTAAGAATAGATATTGTAAATCTTCAAAAATATTTGTTTGAAAAAAAAACACCCTAGACTGCAGGACTTGTTCAGTTGCATGGTTACTGGCCAAGTGCTAACATTACATGTGGCGAGTCATGGCCGAGCGGATAAGAGCACTGGAATCGGGCTCCAGTGTTTCTGATCAGCAGAGTGTGGGTTCGAGTCCTGGTCGTGACACTTGGGTCCTTAAGCAAGACACTTAACCATTATTGCGGCGTCCTTCGTGTAAGAAGTAAAGCCGTAGGTCCCGTGTGTTGTGTAATGCATGTAAAAGAGCCCAGTGCACTGATCGTAAAGAGAAGGGGTTCGCCCCGGTGTTCCTGGTTCGATTGGCTGCATATTGCACCACAGCACCTTGTAAACCATTACATGGTGCTAAGTAAAGGAAAAATGTCTCATACTTCAAATTGTAGCTCCACATACCTTGCAGGATAAATTATAATAATGTTGGAGCGCAATGATATGCTGTTGGATTTTTTTCACAGGACTCGGGAAAGTACTTGGTACACAGTGCTTCAAAAATATTCTTTATCCTAAATGCAATGCAAATTTAAAGGGACACGTTGCCTTAGATCGGACGAGTTGGTAAAAAAAAAAAGCGTTTGTAACCGTTTGTTATAAAATGCATATGGTTAGAAAGATGTTATAAAAGTAGAATACAATGATCCACACAAATATGCCTCGAAATTGCGTGGTTTTCCTTTTACTTTGCGAATTAACACGGTCGGCCATTTTGTGGAGTCAAAAAGTTGATTCCACAAAATGGCCGACCGTGTTCGTTCACATTTAAAAGTATTCTACTTTTAAAACATCTTTCTAACCTATGCATTTCATAACAAACGGTTACAAATGCTTTTTACAGACCAACTCGCCCAATCCAGGGCAACGTGTCCCTTTAACATCTATTTAACAGGTACTTAGTTCTTATTTTGAAAGGGGGGCAAGACCTGGGACAATAGTTCCAGGCATGAAGTTTGAATGACCATGACATGTGTTTTTATTTACCAAGGTTATGTTTGGTTGCCTTAGCATGGTCATGTATATGTCCTGATGAATAGCACCCGAAGAAAACACAGTAAAGGCAAGAGTGAAGCCTGAGGTCCGGCTGGCGACAAACGTGACATAAACATGCTCTTGCCTGTATGCATATATACGGAGAAAGAAAATGTTGATCAATCTTTATCCCAAATAACTATTTATGTAAAGATGCCCAAAGTTCTTGAAATGAAAAACAGCATTACAAAGCAAGACAATCGAAAGCACTATGCAGCTTGAAATAGATTGATCCAGAAGCTCCTTATAATGCATTGAACAATCAAGAAAGTGCACCCGAAAGTTAAAACGCGTCAAAATCCCATTACAAAATGAAAACAAGTTTCATTCATTTAGATGCACCATGTTTCTTTTTGTGTGTGGAGCACAACATGCATAACAGGATGTGTCAAATGTACTAAGTTACTCAATGTGGGTGTCATTGATAGACAGTTTCTATGGTGGGAGGGGGCTTGGTGGATTGGTCTACTGAGCTCATACACTGTACATCAATTTACAGGCATGAGAATGGGCCATGATGAAAAAACAGGAAATCCATTTCGTACGAAAAAAATCAGAAAAATTGAACACTAAAAATGCCAATGAATGTTCGGACTTTGGGCAGTGTCTGGAAGTTGGGCAAAGTGACGCAGGCGTCAGCGCAGCACTCAGTGAACTGTAGTCAGTAGACTTTTCAAAGTCTCCACACATGTCCCTTTGCTGCAGCAGTAAACATATTACTGTCAAACAATTAACAAACCGCACCGTGATTGAGCGAGTAATGAGAGAAGTTTACACATCTGATAGCTGTTACAGGAATGATAGCACCTTTGGTGGCGAGTGGTTTGAGGGTGATAGCGATTAACATAGCGATTAGGTTTTCGTGACTACACAACAACTGGAGCGTCTTGGAACCAAGATCAATGGAAGCCGGGCGGCAATTGTTTAACGTGCTGTTTTTTCACGAACGGTGTGTCGATCCATAAAAAAACAATTACAAAGGTAATGGGTAAACTTACAATTTCTGATTAGAGAAGAGGGATTACCAAATGTATACCCCTATAACTCACCCCAAAAATGTTATATCAAATTCACACTGAACTCGAAGACCACAAATTTGAAAGGGAAAAAACCAGGAATTCCTGTTTAAACAGGAAGTTTCTCATGCCTGAATTAACATTCATACTACTATCATAGTATGACCAATCATTTGGAACCATTCAACGCACAATGGTAGAACAACCGACCTGTGTCGGGCCTGTGCACAGAGCTACATGTGGAATGTGCAACATCACATGATATCATACTGCAGGCCGACACAATGGCAATTTGTGCGTCATTCATCAATCAAAACTATTTGGATAATACTTCATGTTCAATGGTCAGATATAGAAGGGTTAATATGTTATTTATAAATATTATCTCTTAAACTAGGTAGGGTCTAGACCCAGTAACTGGGGCGCTGTACTCGATTTTTTTTCACGAAATTTTGACATCTGCGGTCGTACTAGCGCCCCAGGTATGCATTGTATATTCGCACAGCCATCGCGCGCTGCGGCGAGTGCACACAGTATGAATTTCGGTCCAACTGAGAGTTTGACGTCATGGTGGTTTCTCCGAAAATCGTAAATTTACAGCTCAAAACAAAATTGTCAGTACATTTAAATGCCTGATGTTGCATATGAAGAAGCCAGTCGGCGTTTTTAAAGTCGTTTTTTGTTGGGTATTTTTGTTGTTCTGAGGCATTTTTTGTGTCAACTTATATCTATTTGAAGATCGCTGTGCGTATATGCAACGCATACCTGGGGCGCTACTACGACCACAGTTGTCAAAAATTTCGAAAAA
The DNA here is from genome assembly GCA_021014325.1 of Plazaster borealis. NCBI lineage: Eukaryota > Metazoa > Echinodermata > Asteroidea > Forcipulatida > Labidiasteridae > Plazaster > Plazaster borealis. Next base: position 13,791,608 of record CM037475.1, read on the forward strand.
AACAAGTACAGCGCCCCAGTTATTGGGTCTAGGTAGGGTCATAGATCAGTTTGTGTCATTATAATGCTGATTTGTAGGCAAAACTACAAAAGAAAGATACAATAATGAAAAGTCACATGTGAAAGTTTCAGCTAAATACAGTGTCTACCTGCTGGGATGTTGAATCCATTCCTATTTAGTGATGTGACAGCGGATACCAACCGCATTTCTGGCTGCAGCATGCATTCACGAACAGACGCAACCCTCTGAAATCTGAAAAACGATCCATGCATGAACCGTTTATCAAATTAAAATGTTTTGGGGTGAAAAATGATCAGATCAAAACCATATTGCCTCGAAGGGAATCCTTTCTTAAAATATTTTATTCTATCAACAGCTGCAGTGCTTCATAAGTTTTTAAAGTATTTTCCAATCTATAACCCTACCAGTTAAAAACTTATAACTGAATAGGCCTACCCTAACTTTTTCTTTGACTTGAGTGACAAACTAATTTCTCTTAACTTCAAGAAACAGCTAATTAATAATATCAAACTAAGACTTAGTTGGCAATCAAAAAGACAGTTTCAGGAACACCAAAACCCTTTGCATTTACTTTTTGTTCACCTTGTTTGTCAAATGTAAAAAATTCCCATTGTCCAACTCGATACACGGAAATGCAATCTAGACACTGCGCACTTGTTCACCCCACAAACAATGAAAGTGAAAATTCAACTTTAGTTGATTGAAGATAAAAAATATAAATAAATAAAAATATTCGGGAAAATGTTTCCAAATTTCAAAAGTGAATGATGAAATTGATGATTAATTCCCTCCAATGTTTCTGATGTACAAATTATTTCAAAAATCATGTATCATGTTCGATTGTAACAGTGTGTCAAACGTCGCCGTAAAAAGTCAAGAATCGGTACGGGACAACCCCGGCGGAAGGCCCCCCTCTTCAACCGGCCGTACGAACAACAAAAACTCGACGCCCTATCCTACCTTTCTTTTGGTAGCTGTGCTTGTGCTACATGACACAAAATACGAAATAATTAGCCGATACGGTGTTGATCCTTTCACAGCCTTGAAGTTACCCACGTGTGGACACCCAGACAGGCTCATGGTGGGAAGTAAAACAAGATTTTCAGCAGTAATATTTTCAGTAATTCTCATAAATTAACATTCTAAGTGTAACGATGCGGTTTGCGTGATTGTCAACAATGTAGAAACTGTCGCATACAAACACATGCAAGAGTAGTCCGGTTTCACTTAGAGGCGAGGATCAGACAATTTGCCGACCGAGAAGAGCGCCCTCTAATGTTCTGAGAAGAACAGGAGGATTCCCAAGCCATTAGACTGGTGGTGGGCTTTCCTCATTTTCATCGTTGTAATAACATGTACTGGGACAGGATATCGTTCCACACGCGTGGGGATTTCCCTTCCGGGTTACGAGACACGCCCGACCTGTGTTTTGTTTTGTTGACATTGGATCGGCTCAGCTGATTTCACAGAAGAGGAGAGTTGAGGTTTGGAATTGTGTAATTTTTCGGTTGCAGGTTTTTAAGTGTCAACCTTCATCATGTTCATGGTTAATTTAAAGAAAAATTTAGCACCATTAATTGACTAAAAACTCCAACTTGGGAGTGTTTTTTGTTGACCGAGAAACAATGATGATGGAATGGATCGAGAGTGTACTGGGGTTTGACTGTAGTAATAATATGTAGACAAAAGTGAACTTAATTTATTCATGTAATGTGTAATAAGCTTGATTGTTCAAAAACTTTGACACGAGGAAATACTTGTTATCGTGGATGAAACATTTTTGACTATTTGATTAGTTGACAGCAGTTGCGATAATCGTAACCTTCCATTCTCCCAAACGTTCTCTGCGACCGTCGGGAGGATGCATGGTTACGATTATCGCAAATAACTACACAAATTCACTATGGAATGTTTACTCTATAACCACCAACAAATTTTGTTTGCCAAGAAATCTATGAAATCAGGTAATTTTTGAACTTTGTGCTAAATATAGTCTGTGCGATGCAAATTTTGATAACTTTTAGACTTGTTCATCATGACCTCAAGATAAAAACAAAGTTACATTCAGTTTTCCAGTGCGGACAGTTTACATTCATCTAATCTGCTGACTCATGACTGACTAATTAAACGTTTATATGCCTTTAAAAATAAATAGATGATATAAAGAGATGGCAAGCTTGAGTACATCGCAGCTTGAGTTGGCAGCTGGCATTGCATTCGGCAGTGTAGGATTATTGTGGCTTTGGCGACGCCTAACACTAAGAAGAAAGATTTCAGGGTTACAAGGTCAAGTTGTGTTAATCACTGGAGCAAGTTCTGGAGTAGGAGAAGGTATTTTCATCAAATCAATCAATTAATTTACAGGTTGTTATTTTATTTTGTTAATGTTATTTGTGTATACATGTAAGTTCGCCCCAAACAAGTCTAAAAGCCACTCTTGTTTAGGGGCTATAAGAAGAAAATATTTTATCCCGAGTGATTTAACTGAGCATATGCATAGTATACAAATATTGATTGCTTCGAGTGCTATGGTTAGAACTACGATGATCCTCAGCGCGTTCTATTTTCCCGAGGCGAAGCCAAGAGAAAATAAAATGCAAGTTTGACTAAACCGTCGCACGCTAGAATGAACTGAAATGATTTCCCCTTGAACTATGCATACTGTTTCCAATGCAGATTAGATCCACCCTTTCTAGCCTATTGTGTTATATTCCTTTGGAATGCTCTCAATAACCGATCAGACAACTTTTGCCTGCTACAACCGTAATCAGGCTAAGAATGATTACTTGCACACCAGACCTGAACAAGTTTTTTCCTCACATCTCATCTCTTTTTGTTTTTATTCCAATCCAAAGCGTGCGCACACGCATTCTACAGGGCAGGGTCGAAGGTCATATTATGTGCCAGACGAGTGAATGAACTAGAACGTGTGAAGAATGAATTGATATCTTTGGATCTGGTAAGTAATTATATCATTAAAGGTAGTATGCATATTGTATTTTTTGTTTTTAGGAGATGGTTGTAATTTATAGAAATAGAACCTTGACAATGCTTGGGCGGTCAAGTTGGCATAGTGGTTTCTTCCCTCGCCATTCACCTCTAGGACCCTGGTTTGAATCCTGCCAGGGGCACTATGTGGAATTGGTTTTCAGTCCCTACCTGATTGTGTGGGTTTTCCCTGGAATAATTATATTGGGTTTTCTTCTCACATCTAAAACTGAAACGTCCTTCCTGGTCTTCTCTCCATGGGGATACTTGCCTAGTATAGTGATTAAGTTCGCTTTTCTGAGAATCCTTGGCTTCACGACCAGTCAAATAAAATAAAATGCTAAGATACAATATTAGTATTCTGTTCATTTAATACACTTTGAGGCAATTCGTGCGAACTGCCATTTTAGCTGTGCATGACATTGTGTAGCTTTCCCATTGGTTGTCCTGGTTAATTTTGGCCACACATATTTGTCACGTGGTAATGGTACTGAGGGATTTTTTCCAACATCTTTTTATGTACCATGTAAGTGATGTGCAAATCTTACCAATGTTGTGCAAAATGAATTACATTTTATCCCTGATTTTTTATCGCTGGTAACTTTGTTTTTTTAGAGTACAGCCACACACCCGCCCTCTGTCCTCCCGCTGGACCTGGAGGATCTGGAAGGCATCCCAGCCAAGGCAGCCGAGGCATTGGCTCTGAATGATGGTGTAGACATTCTCATCAACAACGGCGGGATGGCGTTCAGAGGGTCCGTGCTGGAGACTGAGCTATCCGTGCATCAGAAGGTTATGAATGTTAACTACTTTGGCTCAGTGGCATTGACGCAAGGTAAACATTTGATTAACCTCAGGTTAGATGGATATTTTCACTCCGTAGTAGATCCCCCTTTGCACTTTGTTGATTTGTTAAATAAATTTTTTTTTGCCTTACACTGTTACTTCCCCTGTTCTTTGGGCCTAAAAAGTACTATACAGGATTGGTAGAGCTGACAAAATAGTCGCAGACAATGTGCATGTTTTGTGTGATCAACCATATACATTGCACATGAAACAACAAACCTGTGAAAATCTGGGCTTAATCCGTTGTGTGAGTCAGGAGAAAAAAAGTGAAAAACCATGCACAATTATTGAGCATGTAGACACATTGTCCTGAATTTTGGTTGTAACAACCGAAATCAGCTGTTGCGTTTTTAGGTTTTCAGATACAGTTTTCTTGAATAATTCACAGAAAGAAATGGTTCTAGGTATAAACTTCATAACCAGTACACTTTCAAGCTAAAATTAAACAATTTTTTTTAAACCTTACCAATCCTCCTTTAAACACTCTTAAATCGATCTCAATTCCTTAAGAGTATGCAGCACCAGCAACCAATTGGGTGCACAGATTACTGATACTTTTCATGAAAAATCCAAATCCTTGCATGTACCTATTGACTCCTGGGTGATGAGAAGAAATATTAGTGTCTTCCCAAAAACACATATTACATGACCAGGATTTGAACCCACACTCTGATGACTCCACCACCAGAACTTGGGTCCAATATTGGTCACCACAACCTACAATTAATTATCATGATGCCATTTTTCATGAAATTTTGTTTTGCAGAACTTTTACCATCGATGATTGCTAAGGGAGGCGGCCATATTGTTGCAGTTAGCAGTGTTCAAGGAAAGCTGGCCATTCCCTTCCGTTCAGCTTGTAAGTACTGCAAAGAGTAGTGGGGGATTAGCTAAAAATGAGTTTAAAAGTTTGTGAGTTTTTTTTTTTTAACTGTTGGCAAACAAATTGACAATAAAATGGTTTTTAATTTATCTGTCATTATTGGAAACTAATGAGGGGATGGCACATAGTTGCATCTTGGAAACATCAGAATTTTTCAATCCTCATCAAAGAAATCTTATAAACTTGTCAGTTAAAGTTCCTACAAGACAGGTCTTTTGTTCTCAAAAGGAACAGTTTTTCACAAACTGTTTATGTGTTTTTCCCTTTCTTGTTTTCTTAGAAGGTAGGATTAGCTTCAAGCACAATTTTCTTGGAAAATGACGGCATTTTAGATGGATATAATTTTAAAAGCCGATTTTTACCAGTCCCAACTTACGGTAACAAGTAAGCTTCCAAATTCAATATCATCAGTTAACCCTCCTACTGTCTGACCATTCAATATCATCCACATGGTTTTAAATGATAGATAAACTAAGCCAGACTGCAGTATGATATCATGTGGTGAACGCATCTACACAGTAAACACAGTACCCATTTGTACTCCTGGGTGGAGCGAAGCAATTATGCTAAAGTGCCTTACTCAAGGACACAAGCGACTGACCAGACCAGGATTCGAACCCACATTCTGTAGATTACAAAACTTGAGTCCAACGCCCTTGACCACTCAGCCACGACAACCCCCCTTCAACCTATGCAAGAGAATAGTTTAAAATAATTGGTCAACTGACTGGAACAAGTGTACCAAGAGTAGAAGGGTTAATACTGCCAATTAACACCCAAATTGCACTTCTTGAGATTGAACAATTTTTTAATGGACATTTTTGAAAACCGATTGACCGCAATTTGCTCTAATGAAAAGTTTCATTTCTCTTCTCAGACACAGCATCGAAGCACGCGATGCAGGCATTCTTTGATTCCTTGCGAGCTGAGATGGCGCAACAAAATATCTTTGTGACGGTCATTAGCCCTGGTTACATCAAGACTAATATCTCTTACAACGCTGTCTTATCAGACGGAACACGCCATGGAGGTAGTTTTTCATAATTAAAAAAATAATATTCTTTTGACATCTTTAAAAACAAATTGCTTTACTGCAACAGGCAGTTCATTTTGTTTTATACATCCGGTTAAAGTAAACATTTTAAAACTTTTAAGATTGTGTTTAGAAACTAAAGCGTGCGATACAGGAATTGTCCAGTCTAGGATATCATCAAGGACTTTGACTCCCCAAGGGCATTGCACTTTGGAGAAAACAGTGAACAAATTAATATGAGCGATGACGCAGTGTTACCAGCCCTCATCTTTTAAAAGTGTGATGTAATTCCACTGTAAGCCATTTCCAGACTTAATCAATCTATGACCCCTACCTTTAAAGGCATCATACACGTTTGGTAATGACTCTGATAATTAATGGCAATAAAAACTTACTTGGTAAGAAGTACAGCAGCTTTGGATAGTGTAATGCATTTTGAGAAACTTTTCACTTCAAAGTACTGCGGTTATGGAAAAATATATCACTTTTTATCCCCAAAAACATTTAAATCTGAGATTCATATGCAGATTATTCTTCCTGCGTGGACATAACCGCTACAAATTTTCGACAATATCTCAAAAACGCTACCACCTTTTGAAATGAAATTTTCACAGGTTAGTTTTATGGTATATATCTACAACTATATAGGATTGAAACAAACAGTTGGTTCCAATTACCAAACATGTATGATGCCTTTAAGGGTTGAATTGCATTTGTAATTTTAATTTTTCTGCTTTACAACAGAACTGGATAAGGCCATAGCAACGGGGATGAGTGCGGATTACGTTGCAGGAAGAATACTCCACTCTATAATCAGAAGACAGCCTGATGTTATCATAGGACCCTTTCATCATAGACTGGTCATTTTCGTTAGGGCTTTACACCCATCCTTATGTGCCTGGATTATGGCATTACGAGCTCGTGGAGGTAGCAACTAAGTCAAGAAGACAAGGGCCCAGTTTCATAGAACTGCTGAAGCACAAAAGTAGCTAAAGCATAACAAAATTATGCTTACCAGAATAAGGTTACCAGCCAAACTAAACTGCTCACAAAAAGTTAGGAAACTTTTTTTAATCAAGTATATTTTTATTATTTATTACTCTCTTTGTATATGCTATATATCAATGCAAAGCTGAAGTGTTCCTCTTTAAAATGATACCACATTTGCAATGATTACATGTTGCTGGACTTGGCCACATTAATGAGAATGAGGCAAAGTCACAATTCAAATGTGCCAAAATTACCACTTGTTTGAATTACAGTGTCAATTTGTTTGTTCACACAGTAACACAAAATTGCTAATTTTGGCACATTTGATTTGTGACTTTGTCTCATTCTCATTAATGTGGCCAAGTCCAGCAACATGTCATCATTGCACATTTGGTATCATTTTAAAGAAGTACACTTCAGCTTTCTATTGATATGCAACATAATACAAGAGGGTAATAAATAATAAAAATATACATGATTTAAAAAAGTTTCTGAACTTTTTGTGAGCAGTTTACTAGCAGCGTGTATTTTGCACACGGTGGTTTGAACATCAGACGGAGCCTTGAGCCAGAGCCCAAGCCGAGGTTTGAGAAAGGCTCCATGTCTCGTGTATCAGCTGCGACTGGCATCCTACTCCTTTTTGCTTTTCCAAAAATTTTAAAATGATGTGTCATTTACTTAAAAGATGGCCGACTTTAGATTGTGTGAACGTCAGGTGGGAACTATCCGATTTGATGCTATAAATCTTATAGAAAGAAAATTTGAGATTGTAAATTTATTTTACAAGACCTAAGATAATTTTTTCCTAATTTAATAGAAAATTAATAAAGACAAAAACAAAACTAAATATATTTCAATATCTTGTAATCTTTATTTGGTTATCTCATAGATAAACTATTTTATTATACAATTTAGTAGTTTATGTATTAAGTTAATGAGGGCTGTTAGATTCAGCTGTAACTGGCAGCTTTTTTGACAGCAAAGAACATACATTTTGTAAATGGCATTTCTTCTATTTTACATAATACAACACCCATACATGCCACAGACAGTTGAAAAGCCTGGCTTGACTAACTTTCTGCGTTATTGTAGAACAAAATGAAGACAAACACAGGCTGATTATTTAACCTGCCTCAAATGCACATACTTGTACATACATGACAAATATAAACATTACATCAGCGCAGCCGAAAAGCAAAGTTACGTACTGTTTTCTTTCATTTGGTAGTTCCAAGGAATAAATACACGTTTACATTATAACATGAATTAAAGCATTTAAGCACTTACTAAGTTTGAATATAACCCTTGCGTATGTCTTCACAATCTCACACAGCGCCCTCAACTGAGTTCAAAGGAAGATTGACCAATAGTTGTGCATTGCCCAAACACACATGCACTTTTCCACAAAGTGTACAAAGTGTGGGAAGCCAAGAACAACATATTTCAACACAAAGCAGAATCATGAGACGTTCGCTGGACTTAACAAACACATCCCAAAAATATTTTCAAGATTTCAAAAGTATGATTTTTCGTGGGACGGAAACATTTTCTCAAGCACAGTTATTTTTTTAAAGTGAAGTTGATCAATAAAAGGGAGCAAAAATCAGCTCTATTTATAAAATGGGAATGGTTTTAAGAATGTCCTTTTCTTGTTTACACAATAACAAAGGGAAAGTCCATTGTAGGCTCTCGTGTGTTCATGTATCTCTAGTGGCCCTTTGTTTAATACAGTAGGAAATTTGGATTAAAATGGTGGGTTTTTAAAAAGAAAAGCCTTTTAAAACTATAGTTACTGATAGCAGAAGAACTGGGCCTAATATAATGACACTGTTTATCGCGGAGTTCTGTGCTTACAGCATTCACAAAGTATGTGATTCTATGGGCCGTAAAGCGCAGACTTCCGCAGTAAGCAGTGCCACGAAATTAGGCCCAGGTGAAAAACACACACACTTTACGGCTTCAAAATATGAAACGCCACATTATCATCAAGGCTAGAATAAAAATAATAATCGTCACATTCATGCAGCGCTCATGAAATTGACATTGATAAAAGATCAATCCATTAAGCTCCGCCCCTTTATGCATTGACCAATCACAACCACGAACGTGCATCTGAAAGCCCCACACGTCTGACGTGTTAAAATCCCATTACAAAATGTAAACAGGTTTCTGCCATTTTGATTGCAGCGCTGTGCCTTTTGTATAGGGTAGAGCAAGACACAATTGTCATACGCATGTGCGCGTCGATAACAGACACTTGATAAGTTAGCGGGGCTTAAAAGATCAACCAATTGCTAAGAAAGACATATTTTCTAATAATGTAGCAGCAATACAGTACACACATCGATCAGAATTAAACATTAATTATTTTTTATGAGAGAACGCCTAAACATCACACGGCCACTTCAAGGTGAGGGCTACACTTAACTGATTTGGGCTATCGACCCAAATCAACTGTCACCAGTGGCACGTTGCCACCTACTCCTGGGACCCTTTTACAGTATGTAAGGAAAAATGATATTTGGTCCTTGGAATAAAGTACGAACATTTTATCAAGTACAAGGGCTGACCTATATGTACACATAGTGTAGGCTCTAATAGACTTTTCAGGCCTCATCATACACAACAAGGGCTAAAAAATCTGAAAAAAGACTAAAGTAGGAAGAATATCATCAAAAGGCAGTGCTCAGCACTAATTACTACACAGTGATGCGTTCCGAAATCTGTACATTGCTATGAACAAAATAGTTGAGAACCACAAAACAAGATTGATGTTGTGTACTGGACTCACTCTGGCTTTGAGATTCCCTAAAACATCTCCAAAAACAAAGACTTAGAAGCAAAGCAAGTTAGCTAACCAGTCAGTTCAATGAATATAATGTACTCCCTCCTGGCTTATTATACATCTGGCACAGAACTTCAGCGCTTACCTTGTAAGTATGGGATGAGGACTATAAAAGCGCAGAATTCCAAGGTAAGCAGAGCCATGATATTGGGTCCAGCCGTCGATTTCACCAAACTCTTCCTAACTTAGGATTAATCTTAGGACTTAGGACAAGTCCCAGCCTTGCACTGTTATATGTAAACCTTAAGATTAATCCTAAGTTAGGACGAGTTACTCGTCCTAACTTGAGATAGCATTAATCCTAGCGTTTCGTGAAATCGGCTGCTGGTCCTATTTTCAAAGAGCTGCTTAAGCACAAAAAGTAGCTAAGCACAACAAAATTATGCTTACCAGAAAGGTTACCAGCCAAAACACCATGTCAATGCACCGTTTCTGACTGGTGTCCTGCTAAGTTTTGCTAAGCACACAATTTGTATGCAGAATTGTCTGCTTAAGCAGCTCTATGAAATTTGGCCCTAGTTGTAAAAACAAGTACATCAAAATTAATTCTTAACAAAAATTAATACTAATTCTGAAGTTCTATTCATAAGCTTATGACATATGCAAACTCCGCAAGCTTTAAAACAAGCTTGTGGGGCAAGCTTGCCCTCATTTGCATTTTTGGAACCCTGCAAGCTTGCTGCAAGCATAATACAAGCTTGCCGCAAGCATAATACAAGCTTGCCGGTAAGCTTGCCGGTAAGCTTGCATGAAGCACACTTGCATTTCTGTAAGGGGTCTTTCTGTTTTTTCACAGTAATATTTGGAAAGCATAATTTGGCATGTCAGCTAGTTTTGAGCCTTTCAATCACACTGTGGAGGTGCACAGAAATTTGTGACAATTTTTAGGTTTTTTGTTATCATGGCCTCCGTGACCTCTGTTTAATTCCAGCCCTGGTACAAAGTGTTATGTGCTTAACAATTTCCTCTGAATTGAATCATATCTGTAACCTAAAAATGGTTCACCAAGCCTTATTTGCGAGGGGAATGTTAATTTCATATTTCATAGGCTTGCTTGGAAGTGTCTTTTATGAGAAATATTACAACTTCACTGATAGAGCTCTCTCTCTACGAGTTGGTTGTTTGTCTATGGAGAAGGTCTGATTGTAGCATTGAGGTTCGTGGAGTGTGTCAAGTGGCTTTTGGCTCATTGCATTTCATCGTTTATGAAAAAATCAAAATGCCATAAATGTATTCCAGTTGACCAATAAATCACTGACCCTGCTTCATTTAAAACTTATCTCATTTTCTTCAATATGACAATTCGTCTGGCCAACATCAAGCTTGGTACTGAAATTCAAATAACAATTTGGGTGAAATTTTGAAAGCAAGCATTTCAGGGCATTATTAACAGTGTGATCCCTTTAAACTAGCCAATTAATCACACAGTAAAGTTTCTCATAAAAGTGTTCACCTAAAAATGCCATAGTTGAACTAAATGCTACCATCTTTTTAATAGTAGTTCACATTAAGTATTATATAATAAATTTTATGATATAAATAGCTAAAATTTGATTAAGCTGTACAAGAATAATCATAAATATACTGAAATACTACAATTTCATTCAAACCCTCCTGCTGTCTAGCCATTCAATATAATCCACTGTTTGAGAAATGGATGCCAGCCTGCAGTATGCTACCACATGGTGAATGCATCTACTCGGTACACAGTCAACCCTCCTACTGTCAGAACAGTCATATCATCCACTGTTTGAATAATAGATGCCGGCCTGCAATATAATATCATGTGGTGAATGCATCTACACAGTACACAGTCAACCCTCCTACTGTCTGACCAATCCATATCATCCACTGTTTGAATAAACGATGCCGGCCTGCAATATGATATCATGTGGTGAATGCATCTGCACAGTGCACAGTCAACCCTCCTACTGTCTGACCATTCAATATAATCCACTGTTTGAGTAATAGATGCCAGCCTGCAATATGATATCATGTGGTGAATGCATCTACTCGGTACACAGTCTATACCCTCCTGCCATCTGAACATTCAATATCATCTACTGTTTGAATGATAGGTGAAAACATCATTACCAATCATATCAGGACGTATGTATGTGATTGAATGAAATTTACCCAGTCAGTTTCCCTTGTGGATAACAATATTGAGTCCAAGGACTGACCTAGCACATTATGGTATCAATTTCATATACTTTAATATAATTTTTTCTAGGGTATTTATAAACAGTTCCTCTGAACGCAAAACGTGATATTCAGATGAAATTATAAGTGAAATTCAGATTACAATAGAAAGAATTTCATGTATTATGAATAGACCCCTTGCGTGTGACGTCACAAGCTCAAACAGCACCCTCAATGAGGTCAATGACGACATATCATTGGTTGAGAGTTGTGCGTTGCACTTGCACGCATGCGCATTTCCATTGTTTGACCTCAGCGAGGGTGGCCAATGCAAGGGGTCTATAATTACGGAGTGAAGTCACGTCAATTAATATTTCTAAAAAGCAGTTATGTGATTGTGGTACATTATTATACGTATACATTGCTTCTATATGTGATTAAAAGAACACTAAATGAACAAATTGTAACCCAAAGTAACTTAAAACAATTTCCAAGTTTTTTTAAGGGAGGCTCCAAGGTAAAATTCCGTTTTTTTATCCACTCATTTTCCAATAGACATGAGTCCTTATAAAAAATTACAAGTCTCCAACCTTGGGTTAAAAGGTCGTTCGACGACATCCTATTTCAAATATGGTCTGTAAATTTGTTGGTACAGAGAATGTTTATTGTAGTTCACTCCTGAATTGTAAGGATATTTAATATAACGGCATTGAATTTAACTTTTGCCTGGTGCAAAAATTCCCCTTTGAAATGTAAAGACCCATTTGCTTTGGATGTCCGATGACGTCATGTTCCAAATTTCACTCTGGAAAGATCATCAAACAAATTGGCATTCTACACCATTTTACCATGAGGTTAGAGCCTTATAATTTTGTTCCCCACTTTCATGAGGACTCTATCTTTTGGAAAATAAATGCATCATGAAAATGAAATTTGACCTTGGAGCCCCTCTGAACTTTTTTTTGCAAAACACTTCGTGCAGGATGTTGTGTGAAGTGATACAGAAACCATTTTGGTGTTCAACTAAAAATAAAACAGCAGTGAAGGTGGTACCATGGATCAACCAGACCCAAAGTTCTTCCTTGAAAGGATTACAGACCAAAAAAATTAAAAATCTTAATTGATACAGAAACCATTTTGGTGTTCAACTAAAAATAAAACGGCAGTGAAGGTGCTACCATGGATCAACCAGACCCAAAGTTCTTCCTTGAAAGGATTACAGACCAAAAAAATTAAAAATCTTAATTCAAAAAGTGGTGACAATTTTCTTGTAAATGTCCCCAGTGGCCAACGTTATATTTTTGCCTCATACACCAAATATAAAGAAAAATTCTTAGGAAAGAATTGTGGCAAGGCACAATTTTTGTTTGTGCCTGTTTCATACCTTATGCAAAAGTAAACAAGGGTGCTTGCTATGTGAACCAGAAACACCGGGGTTAACCCCTACTCTTCCACAATTTGTGTTCTGGGTTCTTTTACGTGCACAACCAATCCTTGTTCATGGAACCTACGGCTGAATGTCTCATTTAAGGACAAAGCAACTATGGTAAAGTATCTTGCTCATGGACACAAGTGCCACAATCACGACTCGAACCCAAACTCAGAAACACCAGAGCTTGAGTCCGGTGCTCTTAACCGCTCGGCCACGAACTTTACCCTTTACCACGGGACAAATGCCTTGCCCTCATAAGACCCAGGTATCAAACCTGCTAAATACTGGATTCAGGTCGGTGGTCCAGTAAATATATCAAGCCCCACGATACAGTAAAATTTGCTTTGCTCTTGCAATTGGCGTTGGCACAATGTATAAACCAAGCTTTAACCAAACAGATACTTGGATGACATTTGCTCATAACTATTAGAGGGTAACATTATCAATATTGCTGAGGGGTTACACTTTATGTACAATTCTTCGCTGCACACGGTTCAAAAATAAAAACTAACCAAAACAATACATCAACATTTTCCACAAATTTTGGCAAAGGAGTACAAGTATTAAAGGAAGATTTGGACAACAAAATATTGCACACTATTGTCAACAATGATGAGCTATTATCATTAAAAGCACAAACATCCAATTCTTGCTTCCTGTTTTGAGAAATGAACAGCAAGATGTGATAAATTGTGTGTAAGTTGTAATGGCAGATGAAGTGCTGTATTACTTTCAGTACAGGTCCAAGCAAATTAACATTACAGAGCTGCCAACATTTTAATCTTGTAATCAGGGAGGTGTTGTACATCAATCAGGGAAATTATTAAGAATTACATTCAACACAATAGGAACAAAGTTTCCATAATCAGGGAGATTGTCAAACTTGTTCATCAGAACATGGAACGATTGGTTCATTTTCAGGGAACTTTCTGCAGAATCAAGGAGAGTTGGCAGCTCTGACAAGAGACTGAAGTTTAAAAACTCTGTGAAATTGTTGAACGATCGAGGGGAAATGATCGAGTGTGGAGAATTTGAGCCGGTGAGGTTCAATGATGTTTCTATTAAAAAGATTTGAATTGTGTTAGCTTTCTAAAGAAATGTTTTCTTTATATACCACGTAGGGCGGTATCCGAATTGGCGTCTGCTGCTATGGCTGTTGCTAAGGACATCAGGGTTCTCCCCAGGATTTTTCAAAACTGTGGGGCATTGTGGACCCAAATTTTGGAAGTTTGGCCCAAGCATGCCAAATTATAACAAGGTCTTTGGAATGTCTTTACTTGTGTTTATCTTGGTTGGTTAAAAGCCCTATTGTGCAATCTGTGCAATTATTGTTTTTGTTTTGCGTATCGGCTGAAATCTGCGTGTATTGGCATGCAAATTTCGCGTATCGGCCCGATATGCCAGCTTATGCATGGGGAGAACCCTGGACATCCAATGCTTTCAGGCTTGTTCGCGTGACGATTAACCTGCAGCCGCTAATCCGGACACGGCCAAACATTGTACATAAATCACTACATGTATCAATTATTACTACAAACACAGGCCTGGAATTTCATCTTCGAGAGGGCATGGCGATTTTTATTTTGCAAATACTGCAAAATCTTAGAGTCTATGGGAAACATTCGAAGGGACGCCAAAGCCAAGACCATGGCCTCCATGTAATTTCAGGCCTGCATATATTGTTGGCATATGGCAACTGCAAAATCATGATTGGGTTAATGTGAGAAATCATAAACCAAAAAGAGAGTGCAACTGGTAATACAGATTAAAAAGCAAATTAAAAGTATAAGATTTCAACAGTTTCTGTCAATATTTAAACAATTTTACAAAACTGACTGTACATGTGAACTTTGAGGCCTCAAGACCCATTGCAAATGACCACCGTCAACTACAACTGCACAATTTAGTCATGTTAGTGGGTCAAAAGAATTGTTTGTGATATTTCATCCAACATGTAGAAGGTTGGAAAGGCTGAAAAGTGGAAACTTTTGTTTTCACAAACTGATACGTAGGTTCAATTTACCATTGTAATGCACAGCGCCCATCAAGCTCAAATGTGAAAAAAAAAATGTTTTTCACGAACTGACACAAACCTTGTGTGTGGGGTGCGCGCGCGGACCTCAGTCACGAAGTGACGTACATGTAGTGTTGCAATACATTGGAATGTGTCACTTCATGAAAACAGAAATTTTCTATTTTGATTTTATTTTGGTTTCACGAATTAACACAAACCTTTCGTACTTCATTGCTTATTAATTTAGGACGTAAAACATTCAAAAACAGTATGTTTATCAAGTTTAAAGCATCAAGTGTCCACTATAAGAAAACTAGTTGAAAATTGTTCATGAATAGTCGTGTTTTAAAAAGCCTTTAACTTTAGATGCCATTTTCTTCGATGGCTAGCTTTTACTAGTATTGTAGGTGTGTGTCAGTTTGTGTTGTCAGTGACGAGATGATGGATCCAATGGAAAGAAGTGCGTGTTGTTTGATTCATCTAAATCTTCCATTTTATGAATGTATACTGTAATACATTAAGGTGTGACTAGGTTTGCATTTCTGTCCTGTCCCATGTCTATCACAGTTTTATCACATTGCCTTGGTCTTACTACTCGTATCCCTATATACAAGAAACGGCACTGGTACACGTCAGGAGCCAGTCTACTTTTTGCTTCCAGCCTGAAGGCCGTTGTTCGAATTGGCGGCTATGGCTGATGCTAAGGGCAGCCTATGCTTCAAGGCATGTTGACGTGGTGACCCAGCTGTAGCCGTAGCCATAGCTGTAACCACCAATTCGGACACGAACTCTACAGTTTGATCACACAGATTTGTACTTGAAAGAATATAAGACGGCGGTAAGTGTACAATATCAATGTCACTAGATTGTGCAAAGACCAGTTTTACATTTGGAATAAACTTGAAATGTGTAAATTTGGTGGATGAAGTGTACGGCGGTCAGGACACATGCAAAAAGAAAGGAGAGGGTACATGTACGTTGTACATATATTCAAGGTAAGTTTATACCCACATGTTTAAAACTTCCATCTGAGCTGCAATCCAACAAAAGTCAAGAAAAGAGAAAGAAAGTGATTGAAATACTCGGGGGTTACAGCACACAAGTGTCAACTTTCAAGTATGACTTTGTTAAAAACCATAACAAAACAACACATCCTTTTATTGCTGTTGTTCTCAAAGTCAAATATTCTCCACCCGTGCTTTGCACGTCACAAGTATCGCTTGAGGACTTTCAACGAGGGAATAAATTTACATCTCTTGCTGGTCTATTGTTCTGATTGATTCTCAGCTGTATGTAAGCTGGGTACAGTAACGACTGCAGACTTGCAACAACAGGTCTAATGTTATCTATTGTCGTTGCATGTTATGAACTGTGCACAAATCCCATATACATACTCTCTAGCTAAAAAAACAATTATGTATTGAGATCAACGGGAAACAATAAACCTTTCATTTTGGATCAATTGATCTAAAAAAAAAAAAAAAACTGCGTGGTGTAAAAAAAAACCTTTTGAGAGACACGCTTTCTAGCAAACGGGCATAAAACAAATACTTAAAAACAAAAGGAAACAATAGGTTATTTATTGCCGGACTACTGTTCTAAACTGCCCTCAGTTTTAAGCTGGCTGAAAACAAATCCTTCCTGACATAATTAAGTCCAAATAACAATTAAAACAACAGAACATGTACCTAACAGGCACTGTAAGCTGTTTGTCACAGCCACCACGATACATACAGAAAATAAATCAAATAAAATACTGACAATGACAAATTCCATTTTTATCAAGTCATAAATAACATTCACAGAAAAAAAACACATTTTTGGAATCTGTGTCAAATGTTTTTACATGAGCAACCACAGACCTTCTGCGAAAAGACCCCATACATAAGACGTTACACGCTCAAACAGCGCCCTCACTGAGGTCAAAGGAAGACCAATCATTGGTCGAGAGTTGTGCATGGTGCGAACATACATTCCTGCTTTCATTGTTTGACCTCAGCGATGGCTGCCTATACACTGTACGCAGGGGGTCTATTGTAATTCTACCCTCAAACTGGGTGAAATTGCACCCAGTGATGTGGCTGCAAGGGGTTCCAGGTTTCTCAGAATGACCTTTGACCTGCAAAGGTCACTCACCTAACATCTAACTACATGAACTATGAAAATGTATGTCATCTACACCTTGCTTATAAAGCTACCAACATATTTGTTCATGAAGTCCTTATAAAATATTGTGTATACATACAATGTATACAATTTAATCGTTTGGTGATAAATTTTTAAAAGTATTTCATGTCTGGCTTTAGAAATATTAACTTGAAATGATTTCATAATAAAATGGATCAGAAATGTACTTAATTAGAATGTTTCCAAACGTTTAAGAATAAAGAAAGCACATTTCAGAGTCCTGAAGACAATCAGAGCATACTGAATGAAATGTCCAGTTGTTATCATCGGTTCTTTTGAGAACCACCACAACTCATGAGGGATTTAATGTTTTCATAAAAACATCTTTCAATTGTGAAAACAGTCTCTCTCACAGTACTGCCAGAACTTGCTCAAGATATGTCATATACATCACTGCCTTTTCTTTCTTATTATTATTACTATATATTTCTGGTAATGATGCCTCATAAGAGAACTTAATCACTGTAGCTCGCAAGCCTGAGGAAACCTGTAAAGAAAAGGTTCTTTCTATGTGAACCAGAAACACTGAGGTTAACCCCTTCTCTTTCATGGTAAGTGTTCTGGATTCTTTTACGTACACTACCAATCCTAGTACACAGGACCTAGAGCTTAATGTCCCATCGGAAGGACAAAGCAATTATGATAAAGTATCTTGCTCAAGGACACAAGTGCCACGACAAGGACTCGAACCCAGCAGGGTCAGAAACACCAGAGCTTGAGTCCGGTGCTCTTAACTGCTCAGCCACGACACGCCCCCAAGTCTGAGGTTTTTGTTTCCCAAAATGCAGCTTGCTCAAAGGCTATGGTGGCCTTAAATTCCTAGAATGATGAAGACTTAAACAGAGTAAACAAGTGTGTAACAAGTAAAGACCTTTTATTGGGAACTTAATGTTTGATGCAGTTCTTGAGAAGCATTTTGTATCCAAGCTGCAAATGTACTATGCTGCTAGAATAACATTGTATCTTTACATCAGCCACAAATATCTTTCAAAAAGACTTACGAAATAAAACTTATGCTTTAACCGGACCTTCGACACAACATAATTCATTATTAAAATGAATGAATAAATAAATAAATAAATAACCATTAGTTATACACATTGGAAATTTTTCTGCCAACAAAATTGTTTCCATATTCCAAAAGAAACAACCTCCGAAATTCTTTTTAAACAAAATTTCACCTGATATGAGGGCAGATGTAGCCCTCTTCGTGAACCCCAAGGCCCACGCATTCAACCTCCGGGGTGTGGCCACTGTCCCACATACCCGGGGTGCAAGTCTCACACATTTTGTCCAGGGTACACGGGATGCGTGGAAGGAGGCGAAATTGATGGAGGAGACCTCTAGCCTGTCAAAAAAAGAATATTTAAAAACAAAATTGTTTGAAAAGCACAAGGAAAATGATGGAATTTGTTTTAGGTATACGACACAAAGACAAGTCTCAAAGAGTTTTGGTCAAGGTTCAGGGAATGTGGAGAAGGAAACGAAGGAGGGATGGAGAAAGACTGATGGCACAGCTCTCTTGCCTGTTGAAAAAACAGAAAGCAGGCCTGGAATTACACGAATTTGCTTACCAGATTAAGAATACCAGCCAAAATACCATCAAATGTACCATCTTTGACTGGTATCCTGCTTAATTTTTTGCTTAGCAGAAATTTGTTAAGAAAATTTGCCTGCTTAAGTGGCTCTAGGAAATTGATGCATAATAATAAACAGCATTTATAACGGGTATTATAAGTCTCAGGTTCCTCAATGCACCTTACAATAGAAGCAAAAGTTAAAACCAAGAACAAAGTAAAATAAATAGGCCTACATTATTATGTTATAAAATATCCTACAATCAACACACAAACCGATTTTTCATTAAAAGTAGACAACAGACCAGCTGTGACCATTGAAATTTATGATAAGAAATACAGAAACAGGTGCCCGTAAACTAAAAATATAAAAATAACCGCAAGCAAGTGACCACGTGCATGAAACCACTTCCACGGATATTGGGGAATGACATTATCTACAATAGATTTGATTTATTTATTCATTTCTCGGGCAGATAAAAAGTACAATAATGCACATTGGTAAAAACATTAAAAGATCAACAAAAGCAATTAAAATACAGAGGAAGGCAAGAGAGCCAGCTGGAGCCCGAAGGATTGCCTACAAGAAACAAAGTTCCTGTCTAGAGGCTCTCTCCTCTCCAGCTGAAACGTAAAAAAAAAAATACCTACAAGAAAAACAAAAAAATCAATTCAATAAAGATCAATTCCTGCACATAATTATGAGCACTGTAAGGGCGTTTCATGACTAAATACATATGTTTGAAGTACAGATTAAAAATTTTGTAATGCAAAGATCCGTATTTTGGGCAAAACAATAAATGATTTCTTACCTTCTTAAGAATATGATCTCCATTCATTTGCATGGCAAGATTACTGAAATGGAGGAGCATGTCATCAGACGGCAGTTTCTGCAAGGAATAAACAGTTTAAATTTTTCTAATTGATTTACTTGTTGTCAAGTTATAAACCACAAGGGAAACTGACTAGGTAAATTTGTAATAATTTGGGGTTGAACAAAGAAAAATTATCAAAAAATTACTGTCGGCTTGAAAGGCCATCTTTGTGGTCAGCTGGGCCCAATTTCATTAAGCTGCATCAGCACAAAACAATTGTGCTTACCAGAAAAAAACAGTTACCAGCCAAAAAATACCATGACATATGTACCATTTGCAGCTGGTTTCCTGCTTATTTTTGCTAGCAGAAATTGTTAAGCACTTTTGTTTACTTAAGCAGATCTATGAAATTTGGCCCAGGTAGGTTCTATGAGGGAATATCATTTAGCTTGGCACGTCATGACCGAGCGGTCTAGAGTGCCAAACTCAAATTCTAGTGGCTAAGTTACCGGCGATTTAAAAAAATCCTTTATCAATAACAGGGTTCTCCCCATGCACAAGCTAGCGTATCGGGTCGATACGTGCAACTTACGGCCGATTAACACAAAGTAAAAAACATTCCGAAGACCTCGTTTCGATTCAGCGTGCTTTGGCCAAACTCCCAAAATTTGGGTCCAGAATGCCCCTCAGTTTTGAAAAATCCCGAGAGAACCCTGATTATTATTTAAGATGTGTTGAGTTGGGACTTTAGACGAGTTAAATAGCGCCCTCTAGGGACACAAGATTCTTCTGTCTATGTCTTTGATCCCACGTAAAAGTATGGGATTGATCCTCTCTATGGCTGCATAATTCATCGTTGTCCCGATAGTTACTCGTTTAGTTTCTTGAAATTATTGACGTCCAGTTCTTTGCTGCTCGTCATTATTATTAAACACATTTCATCATTCATAACTGTAACAAAGTCATCAAGGTCCTTTATTATTATTATTAAACATGCGTTGCGTTGGGACTTAGACATGTTAAATAGCGCCATCAAGAGACACAATGCTGTTTACAAAGATTTGTGTAAAGTCATCTCTGTATTAGAAATCTCTGGGCGTATAAAGCAAAACCCATCATATCCAGCGGCATGTAGTGTTAGCTTCTATTGGCTGAAGGACTGCACTAGTTAAAGGTGTTGTATACGTTTGGGAATTGGAACCCACTGTTTGTTTCAATCCTATATAGTTTTAGATTTATACCATAAAAGAAACCTGTGAAAATTTCATGTCAAAAGGTGGTAGCGTTTTTGAGATATTGCCGAAAATCTGGAGCGATTATGCCACGCAGGAAGAATAATCTGCATTGGAATACACACTCTGATGAGAAGCGTTACGGTCTCAGATTCAAATTCTTGGGGATAAAAAGTGATATACTTTCCATAACCGCAGCACTTTGAAGTGAAAAGTTTCTCAAAATTAATTATACTATCCAAAGCTGCTGTACTTCTAACCAAGTAAGTTTTGATTGCCTTTAATTTTCAGAGTAACTACCAAACCTGTACGATACCTTTAACTGATTATACTTCACACATGGAAACTTATTACCTGCTGTACAATGTCCTCTCCGTACACAGCGATGATTGCCAGGCATATGAAGAGGTGGAAGTAGTCTGTCTGGTAGTGGGCCCAGCATGCCTCCCACATCCTCAGTGCTTCCGGCTCGCTAAACTCTCTCTTGAAACAAAGTAGGATCCAGCTTTGCAAAAGAGATCAAGAGTAATAGTTCTTATTCTTTCATTATCACGGTTTTAGCTCGTTCGTCGTGGTCCGTCTTGTGGTTTTTGTCTTTGTTTGTTTGTTTGCTTGGTTTTTGCACTTGTTTACCCCTCTGGTTTTGTTCTTTGGTTTCATTATATCATTCTAATACTATTATTAGTTTCCATCTTTGCTTAGGAAAACTTGCTAAATTATCCCTTTGTCACTTTTTCCAGTGAGTTGACCAACTGTTTGGCACAACTGTGCATAGAACTAACTGTTTTCACAACATAGTTTATTTATACTTCATAGTTTGGCATAATTTATCTATACTTCAAAACCACAGTGGAGGATATTGAACGGTCAGACAGAGGGATGAGGGTTGACTGTGTACTGTGTAGATGCATTCACCACATGATATCATACTGCAGGCTGGCATAGTGCATCTATCATTGGAAACCAGTGGATGATAGTTATTGGTCAGACAGTAGGAGGGTTAACTGTGTACTGTATAGATGCATTCACCACATGATATCATAAAGCAGGCTGGCATAGTGCATCTATCATTGGAAACCACAGTGGATGATATTTATTGGTCAGCAGTAGGAGGGTTAACTGTTTACTGTGTAGATGCATTCACCACATGATATCATAAAGCAGGCTGGCATACTTCATCTACTATTCAGAGCCACAGTGGATGATATTAAATGGTCAGACAGTAGGAGGGTTAACTGTGTACTGTCTAGATGCATTCACCACATGATTTCATAAAGCAGGCTGGCATACTTCATCTACT
This sequence comes from Plazaster borealis, assembly GCA_021014325.1. Classification (NCBI taxonomy): domain Eukaryota; kingdom Metazoa; phylum Echinodermata; class Asteroidea; order Forcipulatida; family Labidiasteridae; genus Plazaster; species Plazaster borealis. The sequence continues at coordinate 13,813,913 of CM037475.1, forward strand.
ATTCAGAGCCACAGTGGATGATATTAAATGGTCAGACAGTAGGAGGGTTAACTGTGTACTGTATAGACACATTCACCACATGATATCATAAAGCAGGCTGGCGTACTTCATCTACTATTCAGAGCCGCAGTGGAGGATATTAAATGGTCAGACAGTAGGGTTAATAACGAAGATGAGACTCTTACATACCGGTGACAGAAGAGAAGATCCATGGCATCATTGAGTGTGAGAAGATGACTCCAGAAATCAGGTAACATCAGCTTCATCAAGGCCTTCAAATAACCCTGGAATAATGAAAGCAAAACCACACATTCATCACAGGCTTATTGTATAGACCTTGTGCATCTACGTCACATATCGCATACAAGCTTTTAAAGGGACACGTTACCTTGGATTGGGCGCTTTGGGCTATAAAAAGCGTCTGAAAGCATTTATCATGAAACGAATATGGTTTGAAAGATGTTTTAAGAGTAGAATATAATGATCCACACAAATAGTCCTAAAAATTGTGTGCTTTTCCTTTCCCTTTGTTAACTAACTAACACGGTCCACAATTTTGTTGAATCAAAAATATGGTTCTACAAAATGGCGGACCGTGTTAGTTCACAAGGTAGAAGGAAAAAAAACGGTAAAAAGTTTCAGCCTTCGAGAAAGACTCTGCTAGGGTCAAAACGTCAGGCCATTAACTTTTTTTTGCATTTATACCATAGGTCCTTTTGGTTGGTAAGCAGTTGGCAACGGCTAATTTTATTTTCTCATCGTTTTCTTCTAAGCTGACAGCAGGAGGACATAATGTCATTATGATCAACATTTCAACAATCATCAAAATAATACTTGCCAGCTGCTTTTCCATATCTTCATCCTTTGGCGAGCTGACGAAGATAATATTGTCCATGAGGCCAACAAAACACCAGAAGGCGTCTGCCTCATCCTGAAGCTCGGCGAGAACAGGGGCGAGAAGGTCTGACATGCCCTGGGTGTAACCCATGGCCGGCTTGTAGATGGCAAAGTTCAGTAAAACATCCCTACAGCCAAGTTCAAATTCTTGATTATTTGTTTTTTTTAACACCAGAGTTGTAAGATTTGAAAATTCCCTACATGAAACAGTTGTTAAGATTTGTATGGAGTAATCTCATGAAAAAGTGGAGTCTAGTGCGCCGGGCTCAAGGTGTGGGCCCAGGTTCATACAGCTGCTTAAGCAGAGAATTATGCTTAACAATATTCTGCTAAGCAAAACCAAGCAGGATACCAGTTTTATATTGTACATGCTACATCATATTTTAGCTGGTAACCTTATACTGGTAAGCATAATTATGTTGTGCTTAGCTACTCCTTGTGCTTAAGCAGCTGTATGAAATTGGGCCCAGGTGTTGTTCAGGTTCTGGTTGTGGCACTTGTGCCCTGGACCATAATTGCATCGTCCTTGGTATGGGACAGATTCCTTCTCTAATTTGTTTTCAAAAACCTGATAATTAAATGAGCAAGTATTATCTATAGCAAAAAATATTATAGTGCAGAGTATCATGGCTGAGCGGTTTAGTGCACCAGACTCAAAGTTCTGGTGTTGTCAGTGTGTGTGTTGGGACAATGTGTTTACATGCTGAAAATTACGCATGGTTTTTCACTATTTTCTCCTGACTCACACAAGGGATTAAGCCCAAATTTTCACAGGTTCTTTATTTCATGTAAATGGTTGATCACACCAAAACATGCACACTGTCTGTGACTATTTTGTCAGCTCTACCAATCCGGTATAATACCTTTAATACAATTAATGAGAGCAGTTTTTTTGTTTTTAATCTTGTAGAGAGTTTGGAAAAAGCCCAAATGTTCTGACCTACCTCATGATGTCAATATTAGGGTTGTTGTCACCCTTGAAGTAGGGATGACTTCTATCCGTCCGTACCACGTCCTTGTCTACGGTACACTGAACATTACGCCAAAATACCTCCTGGTCTTCCTCACTCAATGTCAACCTTTCAAAATAAGCACACATAATTGCCCTGTATTGTTCATATTTATTAAAGCTACAATGTACCCTCTCTGGGTCTGGGTACCTTCTGTACCCTCTCTGCGTCTGGGTACTTTCTGTACCCTCTTTGGGTCTTGGTACTTTCTGTACCCTTTCTGGGTCTGGGTACTTTCTGTACCCTCTCTGGGTCTGGGTACTTTATGTACCCTCTCTGGGTCTGGGTACTCTGTACCCTCTCTGGGTCTGGGTACATTCTGTACTCTCTCTGGGTCTGGATACTTTCTGTACCCTTTCTGGGTCTGGGTACTTTCTGTACCCTCTAAGTCTGGGTACTTTCTGTACCCTCTCTGGGTCTGGGTACTTTCTGTACCCTCTCTGGGCTCTTCAAAGGTTTAATAAAAATACTCCAAGTGCACCGTTCCCCTCTCCACCATGAAAAGTCTCTTTGGACGTCATTATTCACACCTTCTGCTTGAGAGTTTCATATTCCGTCATGTCCCCTTTTTAAGTGGATCAAAGGTGTAGTCGGGAAAGGCACACCTAAAGCCCCCCTTTATACCCATTTACCCTCATTTGGGCATCACTATCCACCTTTTCTGCTTGAAGGCTTTACTATCCATCATGCAGACCTGCCAACATTCATATCCCAGAAATAGGGACAAACCAGGGCGGGGGTTCCAGGGGGCCGCCTAGGCCCCCGGAGGGGTCCAGGGGCATAGACCCTGACGGGGGACCAGGGGGCAGCCCCCCCCTTGAAGCTAACAGAACTACACAGCTTCCAGGGCCATTTGGGGGCTAAAATTAACAAGTAAATTGGCTTTGAATGTGGAATTACTCCATACAAACAATACATTCCAAGTTGAATATTATTTGATTAACTTGTAAAATATAACTTGTCACCACCTTTCTCTTGGTGTAGACCTTTGTATGTGGATTGTTTAGCTTGCTTGAGGAGGGCTGGTTGATACTTGGTGTCAAAGCAAGTAACAGGGTTAAATTTTGTCCGGGCGCTAAACCAATCCTGCACAATCGTCAAATTGCGCAAACCATTCCTGCACTATTGTCAAATTGCGCAAATACTTCATGCACGATCGCCAAATTGCGCAAATTATTCCTACACTATCGGCTTATTGCGCACACTATTCCTGCACTATCGGAAAATTGCGCAAATTATTCCTGCACGATAGATAAGCCGATTGCACAAACCAAAATTCCTGCACGATCGGCAATTGCACAAGCTATTCCTGCAAGATCGACTGATTGTGCAAACATTTTTGTGCAAATCATTTCAGCACGAACAAAACCACTGATCCTGAACTAAAAATCCATCCACTTTGTGCACGATCGCCCGATAGCTTCTACTTGGAATGCGAGTTTAAGATTTGCGTCTGTTTTTTTTTCCGAACTCTCTGATCGGTCTCCTAATATCGCGCTGTTTGTTTGAACATCCAAAGAATTGTCAACCTCGGGCCCCTGATGGACAATGTACAATAATAATATCTCTCATGATGGCGCGGGGTCGACTCAATTATTGAGTCTTGTATACAAGGTTCCGTTCATCGACTAAAAATGTAGTCAGGATGCCCTGCGACACAGAGGAAAATGCACGCGAAATGCCGTTACGAAATAGCTGACTTCTGGGTACCAGTCGCTGCACACTATCTACCAGCGCATTGAAACGTTTGTGTTCGCCGTAAGTATTTTTCGACATTTTTTGCCTGGGCGCTCGACGATTTTGTCCGGGCGCTACATTTTTTGTCCGGGCGCATTTTGTATTTTGAAAATTTACCGCGTATGGAGAACACTGTAGTCGTTCATCAGCAATTTTTAACTTTTTAAAAAATAAAATCGGGAAAGTTGGGAAATCGGGACAGTCCCGATTTTAGGGTCTTAGAAACTCAGAAATCGGGACAGTTGGCAGGTCTGCATCATGTACCTTCTTTGAGTGCTTCAGAGGTGTAGTCGGGGAAGGCACACCTAAAGCACCAGTTTTACCTATTTTCCCCCATTTGAGCGTAACCGCCTCCCTTTTCTGCTAGGAGGCTTATTCCATAATGCACTTTCTTTGGACGCTCCAGAGGTTTTGTCGGGGAAGAGGCACACCTAAAGCACCCCTTCCCCCCTCACCCTCATTAGAGCGTCACCACCCACCTTCTCTGCTTGAAGGTTTCGTATTCCATTATGTACCCTCCTTTGCTTCAAAGGTGTAGCAGAAGAATGCACACCTAAAGCACCCCTTTACAACCGTTTACCCACATTTGAGCGTCACCAACCACCTTCTCTGCTTGAAGGCTTCGTATTCCATCAAGAACCCTCTTTGGGTGCTTCAGAGGTGTAGTAGAAGAATGCACACCTACAGCAACCCTTTTATACCCCCATTTGGGCGTCACTACCTACCTTTTCCGCTTGATGGCTTCATACTCCTCCCTTTTCTCTCCTCTTTGGGCATTACGCTCTTCTAAGGTGGAATCAAAGGCAAAGTAGTGGAGGAGGAACGGCCAGATCTCACGGCGAAGGTACTCATCGATACCTCCAAAGAAAATGGCCTGAAAATCATTGACAAATAATATGTGCCCATAGGTCAATTAGGGTATAACCAGACTTGAAATACTCACCTGGGCCCAATTTCATAGAGCTGCTTAGGCACAAAATGTAGCTAACTATAACAAAATAGTGCTTACCAAAATTACCAACCAAAATACCTTGTCCCTTGGTATCCTGCTCACGTTTGCTTAACAGAAAATTGTTAAGCAATGTTTTCCTGCTTATGCAGCTCTGAAATTGGGCCCAGACCACAGGCCTCTGTGAGTACATTTAGCCAGTATTACATGTACCTTACAAACAAAAAAGTTCAGCAGTCCAATGGTTTTTGTCAATCACACTCATTAAAGATTTACTTATCCATATTTTAATTCAAACCTCTTCCTAAAAATTTTGCTATTAAGTATAAACAAGGAAAAAAAACCACCAACAAAACAAAAACAGTTATGTTCCAGTATTAGCTCTGAATTCAAGACCTGATATGTACACCACATTACAATGGTTTGAGTGCAGATAGGCTGTTGTTTGACTTAACATATTGGGTGAGGTTTTTTTTATCAACTTCCAATTCAAATGAGAATAATAACTAATAATAATAATATTAACTGGTTTTTATACAGCAGTTTATCCACGAGCATCACAAAGCCCTTATCATTAAATATAAATTGTCCTTTATAATTAGACAATATTGTGTTAGTTTTCATTTATTCATTTTATCAACCAATTATCCTGGTCAATTTACCCCATCTGAAACCAGTTTTAAAGAAAGGAAAAAAGCCCCCAAAACCTAGATATGCAAATCAAGTCTTCAATTCCGCAAGAAAGCTTTTCATTTTCAATAACTTCCAAATACCGTATTCTTTGTCAGCATATTAGAAGAGTATTGTTACTGCAATATTAGTTTCCCATAAACAAAAAAATGCAACCGCTAATGTCAAATAAATGATTTAATGCAACAATCAAAACTGTGTGCGCTGATAAATAAGTACATTTGGTGCAGGGCTCGAATTATACACTGGACCGCAGGTCCGAGGCCAGTGATTTTTCTGTCGGGCCAGTGAACTCGTGACCGGATCTGTCAGTCTTGTGTTTTTCAATTCAATAGCAACACCTCACTGTGTAATATCTTGAACAAAAACAAATCAAGATCCAATGACCTTTGAGTCTGATATATCTTTTGATTCTATTGAGTACTGAAACAATACTTAACACCGATAACGACAAATGAGACAAATCTTACAGTATTAGTGCTTGTTAAAATAAAAACAATTAAATGCATGTTAAACTCTGTCACAATTTTATTTTCTTCTCATTTTAATTCTGGTCTTGTTAAACGATTTCTGGTCCAGAAAACATTTTGAGCTACAAATCCTGTGGTCTTGTGGATTTCCCCCCCCCCCCAAATTCAAGCCCTGTGGTGCCATGGCAAGCATGGTCTGTTTGGCTGCAGAGTGATCAACGAACCACAACAAATCCCAACTTTGAACTTGGATGACCTCAGTGAAGCTCTAGGGGTTACCTTTCTGAGTTCATAGTTGTCCTCAACCTGCCCTCTCTCGTTGAGATACGACCACCACATCTCCTCCGATACCTCGTCATACACGCCCTCCTCTGGGTGACAATCGGATGGCTTCATGCGGGACTGGAGGATGGTAAACTTGTGGTACAGGTGGTTGCTGTCCCTGGCAAGTTTACTCTGTAGGTGGGCCATTCATTAAGAAACATCTGTTATTGTTACCGTCATCATATATTTCTATGAAACCACAAATCAGCCCTGTGGGGACCCCCCCCTTGTTTTCCAGTAGACAGCAATCTATGTCTCTGCGGTTTGTAAAAAAAATGATCTCTCAATAAAGCCAGGCGCTGCAAAATTCTTCCATGCTAATTGTCAGATACCCAATTGCAAACAAGGTAAATCAACAGTGGGTGATATAACTCATGCATGGGCATGCATAAAATCCCTGGTAAATTTTTAACTTTTTGTTTGAGTGGGGCCGTGTCTGATTTTGCGGCCACAGCTTTGGCTACGGCTGGATTGCCCCATCATCATGCATTGAAGTATAGGACGCCCTTAGCAACAGTCACAGCCATAGCTGTAGCCGCTAATTCAGATACGGCCTAAGTTTTAATTCTCAATAAAATAAACATGACATTTATATAGCCCCTTTTACCAGAGGATGCAAAGCGCTGGGACTACAAATTTTTTCCTGCAAGGTATATGTGGAGGTCTGTTTGAAGTATGAGGCCTAGTCATTTATAGCACCATGCAATGGTTTACAAGGTGCTGTGGCGCAATATATGCTGCCGATCAGACCAGGAACACCGGGGCGAACCCCTTCTCTTTACGATAAGTGCACTGGGTTCTTTTACGTGCATTACACAACACACAGGACCAACGGCTTTACGTCCCATCCGAAGGACGAAGCATGTGGTTAAGTGTCTTGCTTAAGGACACAAGTGTCACGACTGGGATTCGAACCCACACTCTGCTGATTAGAAACACCAGAGCTTGAAGTTCGGTGTTCTTATCTGCTCGGCCACGACACGCCACAAAAAGGAAGAGATTCTAACACTTCTGTCTCACCTTACTCCTCTGTTTGATACAGCACCTCCAATGTTCAAACACCTCAGTCAGACGTTCCAGGCCGCCGTGGTGGAAGTGAAGGATCTTGTACTGGCTCTCCTGGCTGGCGATGACCAGCTGACCGCTGGTGCTGTTCTCACTGCTAAAGAAGACCCTCAGAGACCTCATCTGGCTCAGGTCGACTGAGAACACGCCACACAGCTGCTCCTTGGGAGTCATGTGCGGCGATTTGGATCCTAAGGAGATGTACTCAATTGAGTTGTCAGGGAAGGTCAGATTATGAGTGACAAGGGGGCTGGCAGGAGATATAAGTGATGGGGCGTGTTCTGGTTATAGAGGGGCATGAAGGGGTCAAAGGGTTCATTCCCAGGGCTGGAGGAGGGAGCCAGGGTCAGGGTTGGATGTGGTAGGGGTGGTAGAGGAAGAAACGCTAGCCCCACAATCCTCAGAGTCTAAGTCTTGCATGTCCCTGATCATCTGATCTCTCATCAGGCTTCGGAGTGGCGATGGCAAGGAGCTTGGGTTGGAAGAGGCGGAGCTGAGGCTTTCATCCTTGGCTTTGTTGTTGGAGTTGTTCTGCATGTTTGATGGGCCTACCATGAGATCCCGGGGCCTCTCTAGCTCTTTGTGACTGGTTTTGTCTCCTAGAAGGAGGGCCAGCTGGGCGTCTGTTGAGATGCTGTCACTCTCCGATGAGCCGCTGTGATTGCTTGCTCTTCGAGTGCCATCTTGTTTTTGAGAGACAGAACTCTGGGGGTCAGTGTTATTTGTTTCATCAACACCTTTGTCATCATCTTGTTTGTCAACGGTCTTCAAGGGAGTGTAATCTTCCTTGTTATCGCAACTGTCTCCAGACACAATGCCATTTTGTTCCACAGTGCTTTGGTCAGCTTCCAAGGACCTCCCTGCATCAATTTCAAATCTAGAATCCTGATTAGCTTGTGAAGATGTGTTCGGCACTTCCTTCCAACTGTCATCATTATGATTTGTTGAACCAGCATCAACAGGAAGTTGTTCAGCAGAGGCATCCATACCATCAGCCTCCTGACCTAGGTGCTCTTGAACATTTGTCTTGCCTCCTGTATCTTTGACCGGGGAGGTCTCAGAGGAGCTCCTTGGGGAGCGCCTCCTTGGTTTATCCAGAGAGGAGTTTGGGATCCAGGTGAGGATCAAGGAGGAAACCTTGTGTCCATTACCTTGGGACCTAAGGGTGAGGTAACCTGGGTAGTGTTCAGCTGTTTTAGCTAGATTGGACGGAGGGTGAACGCAGACGTTGTTCTTGCAGTAGATGATCTCACCGTCCAGCGGGGGCGCTCTGACATACTCGGGGTCTGAGATGCCGAGGAAATCGCTGAACTTTTTGAGCAAGAAAGACATGGCGGTTGGACGAGACAGGAGGTTTCGATGACAGCAAATGAGGATCACCCTGGTTGGGGTGCTGGGATTTACTCCAATGATGTCAACCTCATGTTGAGATTAGAGTTCTGCTGATTCGTCTCTCCTACTATACAAAAACACAAAAAGAAAGCAGACCATTGGTGAGTGTTACTCTCAAAATATAAGGCTACAGGTTTTATAACCAGATCGTCATGACCATACTGTACATCTACCCACAAGTTTGGTTTGACTTTTGTAGATATTTGCAGAATCAATACATGGAAAAGCAATACTTAAAAAATACAACTTAAAATAGACCTTTATGCATATGACATCATTTGAGTAGGCCCCCCTCGTCGAGAGGTCAAAAGGAGGTTCTTTATTGACCAATCCAGTGCGCCGCGCGTACAAATCTGTGCAGTTCTATTGCTCGTCATCGGTTTACCTCAATCAATGCATAAAGTCTAAAGTGCTATTGTGCATACATGTCACCGACAGAACTTGAAATCTTCAGTTCACATAAATATCATATTTATTTTGCTAGTGTATTTTGAGCTGTTGGAAAACACACATAACACACAAACAACAAATATAAAGTTCACTTCAGACAAACTAGTACTGGCCTCCATTTCATAGCTCTGTTTTACCATAAGCGAAAAAAATCACTCATTTTGTTATTGTTTATTTATTACCAGGTAATAAACAAAATAAAAAGAAAGTAGTATGTACATATGTACTGTTAGCTCTCAGCAAAACCACTAATTAGTGCATAACTTTCAATTTTATCTGAAATTTACCCAATCCTTCCAGATAGTCCCATTGATTTTCATTGCATTTCAAATCAGTTCAAAGGATCAACTTAGAAAATACTACACCCCTGTGGATAGAGGTACTCACCCCCCATGAGTCTGAATCATCAAGCCATTAAGACTGAATTACAATAAATCTAAAAATACCCACTCATCACATATGTATAATGCACAGAGGGTATAACATCATTAATGTTTTCACCCTTAGACTTTTGTAAAGGGATTGTATACTTACTGTAATAAACTACATAAATTTGGATGGTCTTTCTCTTATGATCAACAGTCTTCTTTTCAAGAACAAAAAAGAGCTATACTAAACAAAATAAAATGGGGGATCAGCTGGACTAGTAGTGTATTTCTCTCCCTGCCTTTCACTTGTTTGTCACTGGCTTAAAGCTCACCTCAGACCACAGTCTTGCGTGTGAAGTTTTTTTTTTCACTCCCTTTGCTCATCAAAATCTACATCCATGTATTCTTTCTTAAAAATAATTATGATTCCTTTGAAGTGAAGTGAGCAAGTAAGATCAATGTGAACCTGAACTGTGTGAGCTGGAAAACCCCCAAACAAACAAGCAAACAACAAACAAACAAACAAACGCAACAGAAACAAAACAAACTGTGCTTGAAAGTTTAACACTCATCCCCCCCCACAAAAAAAGGAAATACTGCATATATGCAAGCACTTTAACAGTTTAACAATGAACAAACGTACACCAACGGACCAACCCTCAGAAATCTGAGAAACATTTCATGCATGAATCGTTCTCAGATTCAAATGTTTTTTGGTGAACATTTTTCCATACCGTACTACTTCAAAAGGGAATCCTTTCTCAAAATAGTTTATACTATCAACAGCTGCAGTGCTTCTCACCAAGTAAGTCTTTATGGTCATTAAGTTTTAGAGTATTTACCAATCTATGACCCTACCTTTAAGTCCCATATGATAAAAAACCTATTTAACTTGCCTCTTCATGCATTGAATATTAGATGGAATATTTCTTAATGGCTCCCATGAGTAATGATGAGTCAACTACCTGTATGCAATGTGCTGCATTTTTTACGCTCTCTCTTTGTTGCCAGACTCATCAGTGAGACACACAAATACACACACAGCTCTGTGTTGCAGTCACTCTCTGGACATTCCTTTTGTTCTTTACACTTAACCCTCCGGGGAAGGGTTTCATTAGAATCCTTGGGAGAAAGCATGCATACTTCAGCTTCAGTAAGAGTGGACTTTTTTCACAAATTAATTCAAAAATGTGTGAAATTTGACCCTTTTTTTCAGGCTTGCAACTGTTTGACAACATTCATAAATGTCCTTGAGGAGTAATCCAATATTCAGGTTTAATTTGTTTTTAATTTAATGAAATTGTCAAACTAGTTATTTTAATTGTTGCGTTTTGGTTGTTGCGTTTCAGTTTAATGCTCAAATGAAGTTACATTCACACACTCAAAAATACATTATGAACACATTAAACAAATTGATTATTCACATCTGAAAAGGAAGATATATGAGCATTTTACACATTTAAGTTGCACAGTTTTCAGCATCCCAAAGGGCAAGTTGAGAAGTGGTGTTATACTATTCCGTAGCAGTTTTTACGAGACATTACGCCCGGCTAGTCTTAAGGGTGAGCACTGCTTCATACACAACACACAGTTTAATGTAGACATACATGTAACACACCTCATCCTAAACATGTCAATGCAAATCTTTATCAACCAGAACTAAAGGTCAAGACTAAATCAATGAACCATTCAACTAGTGCTGCACATGGATTCAGACTAGTATCACGCCGATCAATTATATATCTTAATTGATTGAACAAAAAAAGACAACAGCTGTTCGAGTTACACCAATGCCTCCTTGACGCCAGCACTTTGTACTGCAATACAACGTGCAAAGACGTAGTGTAGCAGATGTACTGACACTGAACAAAATAAATT